>JAVJIF010015205.1:0-117716 GCA_038442645.1 Agave tequilana
TGAGTATTAGCACCCTGAATTTATCCTTGTAGGATTAGAGAAGTGATTCTCTGAATTCTTGAAAGCAAGAGAGTAGATCTCTTGTCGGCTAATACTTTGAAGCCACCAAAGAAGCTTATGCCCTTCAAGAAGCCTCTTGGAATTGAATCTTTTCAAGCCCTTGAGCCTAGCCTACTAGTGGGCTATTTATGGGCTCCATAGGGAGTTATGATTCCCTTGATTCTCCTCTTAATAAGGGATACTCCCTTTATCCTCTCCAGTTAAATGAGAGTCCTCCCCTGATCTTCTCAACTGATTGAGAGAGTTAAGAGATCATGTCAAGCAACTGTCAAATTTGATCTCTGATCACAATGATCTCATCTGGAGATTTGATTAATCAAAGATGACCATAAAAGATTGGGCTCCTCTTTATAAGGGATACTCCTTGATCCTCTCTAGTTAATTGAGAGATCTCCCCTGATCTTCTCAATTGATTGGGAGAGTCAAGAGATCACGTCAAGCAACTGCCAAATTTGATCTCGATCACATGATCTCATCTGGAGATTTGATTAGTCAAAGATGACCCCCGAAGCTTTTGGCAAAGCTAGAAGTTTCTCTCTGGAGCTATGGAAAGCTTCATGAGAAGCTATCAAGAAAGCTTCGGGCGAAGCTAGAATTATCTTCTCTGGGCAGCTAGAATTAGCTTCAGGCGAAGCTGTAAGTTAGCTCTCTGAAGCTATGAAGAGCAACCGATCACTCAAAATAATTTAATATGAAATAATGCAACCGATCACTCAAAATAACCTTGAAGCTGATTTCCCTCGAAGGACTCTGAACTTCTCCTCGTGATTCCTATAGATAAGAGTTGAGGTGCTCAATTGCTATCTTGTTGAGATGAGTATTGATCGACAAAAAAATGAATAATAAACAAGTAAATAGAGGCAATAAAGCAATCGCAAACAAAGAATTTGTTCTGAGGTTTGAGTCACCGCTCAACGTCCGCGCCTTCACCACCATGAAGATTTTCACTATCGACTATTAGATTTTCCACAAAGGGACCTTACAATAAGGAATTACAACCACTCAGAATACACAACTCCCCAACTCAATCCTCTACGCTAGAGGCAGCACAAAGCCAATTGAGATAACAAGCTCTTGGTGATCAAGATATCACAAACACTCTCTTTGCAACTCTCTTACGGAAAACCCTATGGAGTAAAATGTAAACTTGAAGCTCATGGATGTAAGTGAGAGTGAAAGTCAGAAAAAAAAGAGAGATTTTAAAAGTAGAAAAACTTAATTAAAACTTTAAAAATAAGAGCACAAAAGAAAACTTGAAACTTTTTTTCTTTGAACCAAAACTAGAATTTCAATGAATTTCTTGTTATGAAATATTCAATCCAATGACCCTTATATAGGTTTTAGAAAAACACTTCAAGAATAGTTTTACTAGGTCTAAAAAGGAAGAATTTGACCCTAGAAATTTACTTTTCACATTTTAAAAGAAACATGTTAAAAACAGATTTAAAAGAACTAGTCGTTACTGCCAATCTGCCAGTATGTCGATCAACCAGCATTCAAAAAAATTGATCGTTGGCTCTCGCTCGTAGGTCAGTCGATCGTATTTAACTGAGACCAAACGAGTTACAGTCGGTTGACCATCCGGTCAATCGTAATAAGGGACCAGTGAACCGGTCGGTCGACTGGGAATGTGCACAACATCACATTGCTAGAGGTTCGATCGACTGTGCGGTCAATGTTCTAGCCTGTATAGGCATGGTCGACCGCCCGGTTGATCGACTTAGGCCAAAAACTAGGTCAAGTTATTTTTTTTTGGAGATAAAAAAAATTTCAAATAATTTTTGTTTGATTTTAGAAGAGAGAAGACTTGTATAGCCATGAGATACAAGTTCTAAACTGAAATACAAATTTCTAAGAAAATGTTGAACAAGTATCAAAACCATATGTCAAAACCATACTTTTGAAACGTGCACTATTGTGTGTGTATATCTTTGAGCCTCAAATCTATATTCTACTCTTTAACAAACTAGTTTTTTCTTATAAGGTTCTAATCGACTCAAAAATCTTCAAGCGAGTTTCTCTGATAGTGACGTTTTGAGCGACGCTGAGTGCTTTGAGCTATGTGCCTGTTCTTGAGTACCCTTGAGCCATCAGATCTTTCTTTAGAGGAAGAAACCTATTAGATCTTCTTGAACCTGTTAGATCTTTTTAAATCCTGAAATACACTCTTTAACTTAATTAGTACCAAATAACTTCATTTGCTTTGTTATCATGAAAACACAAAACTGGGGATTGTAACCTTTGGCCAACAATCTTCTCCTTTTGATGATGACAAAACATATGAGCTATTTAGAAGAAAATCTAGGAAAGAGCTTTGTATAAGAGCATGATCAAACAAATACCAACAAATACTCATAAATACTTCTCCCTCTTTTGTTATGCAACAAAAAAGGTAAGCAAAAATAACCAAAAATTAAAACATATGTAGATTTTACCAGAAGAAAAACTCATGAATCAACAATACAAACATTTAGTTCTCCACAAATGAAAGAGAATCTATTAAAATCAAGTGGCTTAGTAAAAATATCTGCTAGTTCAAATCAGTTGAAACATAATTAATTTCAATATCACCTTTCTCATAGTGATCTCTAAGAAAGTGATATTGAATTTCTATGTGCTTTGTCTTGCTGTGTTGATTTGCATTTTTAGTTATATGAATAGTCCTAATATTATCAAAAAATATATTAATATGATCATAATGCAAATTATAGTCAAAGAGAGTATGTTTCATAATACAAATTATAGTCAAGGAGAGTATGTTTCATCTAAATGACTTGTGCACAACAAGCCCCGACCGTAACATACTCCGCCTTGGCAGTTGAGAGGGTTACATAATTTTGTTTCTTAGAAGACCATGAAACAAAATAATTTCTAGAAACTGATAAGTTTCACTTGTACTCTTCCTATCCACTCCACAACTGGCATAGTCAGCATCTGAAAAATCGCGTCATGAAAAATTGTCCGGTATTTCGGATACCAGAAGCTCATTCTAATAGTGCCTTAAGATATCGAATAATGCGTTTTACCGCAATCAAGTGGGACTCTTTAGGACAAGATTAGAATCTAGCACATAGACATACACTAAATAAGATATCCAGCCTACTGGCCGTTAAATAACGTAAACTACCAATCATGCTTCTATAAAGTTTAATGTCTACATTTATACCTTGTTCATTCTTGTCAAGTTTTATTGTGGTAGTCATGGGAGTTTTGCTCGTCTTTGCCCTTCAAGTCCAAATTTCTTGATGAGTTAGTCATGGGAGTTTTACTTGTCTTTGCCCCTTCAAGTCTGTTGGCCCAAGAGGTACACTCTCTTGTTTTGTGTTTTGATGATGACAAACCAAATAAGAGCTATTTGGTACTAATGAGTTCATTCAAGATAAGTTTCAGGGTTTGTACCATGCTTGGAGACCATTGGCTTTGCTTTTTGCAAGAACTTCTAAGTTTCACATAGTAAGGAAGGCAAATTGCACAATCAAGGAAGGATCATAGAAGAGAAGGCACTAGCAAGGCATTGGATGGCTCAAAGACTTGAAGATTGCTCAGAAGTCTTAATTATTTTGTTTTTAGTTTTTATAGTTTGTTAAAAGAATAGTGGTAGTTTTGAAGCTCTATCACACACGTTTTTGCGCACATGTTCAATCCAAAATGTTTTCCTATAATTTATACAAAATATTTTGCATACAAGATTTTGCCTACAGATATATATTTATGTTTTATACTAATCCCTGTTCAAAAGTATTTTTATCAAAATCTTAATCTTTTCTTAAATTCCTTCTAAGTCTGATTTTTGACCAGTTCCGGTCGACAGGCCGGTCGACCGAATCTGTGTCAGGTTATACCGTCGACCGTCCAAGTCGACCGAGGTCCTGACAGATGCACGTATCCGTGTGCATGTCTGTCGGTCGACCGGGGCGGTCGACCGGACTACAGTTTTTGCTCTCTGGTTTTTTCGGTCGACCGGGCGGTCGACCGTATGCCTGTAACGGTTATAATTTTGAACTAGCGGTCGACCGCACCGGTCGACCGATCTAGCCGTTGAACAGTAACGGGCAGTTTTTAATGAGCTGTTTATTTTTGTCCTTTTGTGTTTAAAATTAGTTTAATTAATATATTTTAAACTGATTACCTCCTAAACATCAGTAATTATGTTTTATCCCTAAACCCTAGCCCTCTCCTAAAATAGGGGTGTTTGGGAGAGATTAAAAAAAAAACAACAATCTTTATAAGAGAAAATTCAAAAGTTTCAAAGTTTAGGCTTTCAAAAGTTCTGGTTTTTGTGCTAAATTCTCTCAATTTTCTGAAGGGTTTTCAAAAGATTTTCTCTGATTTCAATTTCTTTTCCTTACACACAAAAGAGCTTCAATTCTACTCATTATTCTCTAGGACCTTTGTAAGGGAAGAGATTTTTGAAAGAGAGAGTTTGTGGTCTTGTGACTACTCAGAGATTCTTGTGATTGTAATTGTGGAGTTGGGTACTCCGGTTGTAATTGTTCTTTGTGATAGTGGAAGTAGCTAGAAATCCTTCTGGGGAAGGCGGGGAGTAGAGCTGGGTGCTCGAACCTCGATAACATATCCTTGTGTTTGCGATTGGTTTACTTTCTTGCACTCTTTACTTTACTATACTTGCTCTTATTCTTGCTCATCATAATCATTGTCATATTACTTGCTTGCATTCATCTTGTGAATCTTAATTGGTAATTTTGTGTAGCTTTAAATTTTTTATTTGCCCTTTGATTAGCATTGTCACCTATTCACCCCCCCTCTAGGTGACTTTTCAATTGGTATCAGAGCTTGACTCTAGGTTTGGCTTAACATCCATAGAGAGATCCTTAAAACTTGCTAATCAACATTTTCATTTCATTCATTCATCACTAGTAAACATGGCTGACAACATTAAATCCCCACCTAAATTTGATGGACTCAATTTCCTAATTTGGAAGGTTAGGATGACTATATTTTTGCAATCTTGGGTAGCTTAGTAGCCAAGTCCTTGACCAAACCCTATGAAGCACCCGATGGTGATGAGAGCACTTGGACCGACCTTGACTTTAAACTATATGAGCTAACTCCAAGGCCCAAAACTCCCTATTAACCGCCTTGAATGAGGATGACCTTACACGGGTAATTCATTGCCAATCCGCCTATGAGATTTGGCAACACTTATTGGTCACACACGAGGGGACTTCACAAGTCAAGAGAGCTAAGATAGATCTCTTGAGGTCCAAATATGAGTCATTTAAAATGCTTGATGATGAGTCTATTGATAGTATGGCTACAAGGTTTACTAAAATCACTAATGGTCTTTCTTCCTTAGGTGATGACACTCCAACGATCAAAAGGTGCGAAAAGTGATTCGGGCTCTTCCTTCATCATGGGAGATCAAGGCCACCACCTTGAAGGAGTTGAACGACAAGGACGAGATGGACCTCATTAGTCTCATTGGGAACCTAAAGACCCATGAGATGGAGAACAAGGCAAGAGAAGAGGCCACTACTTCAAAGAAGAAATCCATAGCCTTCAAGACTTCATCCACCAATGATGACGTTGAAGATGACGAAGAAGAAGATGAGGAGCTTACTCTACTTGTTCGCAACGTCAAGAGGATGTACCGGAAGAACAAGCTTAACTTCCGGAGAAAATTTGAAGGCAAAGAGGAGCGGAGGATCATATGCTACAATTGCCGCAAACCCGGACATATCATGGCGGATTGTCCGGAGTTCAAGAAGAAAATGACTTCCTCCTTTAAGCCAAAGAAGCCGGAGGAAAAGAAAGCTTACAAAGCTACGTGGGATTCGGAAAGCGAGTCCGAAGAGGAGGTGGATCAAGCTAATATGTGTTTCATGGCAAACACACCCAAGGTAACCACTCAATCCCTTGATGATGAAGATGATGATGTAAGTAAGGAAGTTCTAGTGCATGCTTTTGTAGAACTTTCTGAAACTTATGATAACAAGAAACTTGAATGCATAAAATTACAAAAAGAAGTTGCTTTTCTTAAGAATGAACTTGCTATGGTTTCTAAAGAAAAGGATAATATTTCTTCTAATCTCATTTCTATACAAAAAGAATTAATGCCTACAAAGTTTCTTGTAAAGCAAAATCTCCTATTATTGATGAACAAGAAATTTCTTCCTTTAAATCAAAAATGAATGATTTTGAAAAAGTTTTAAATGATTGTGCTTTTAATACCAAGAAACTTGAGAACATGTTTTCTAAAAAGCACACTTCACATGCTAACACTTCACAAGCTAAGAATTCTCATGCTCACACCACTCATGCTAAAGTTTCTCATGCTCACAAATCACACACTCACTATGCTTTTAAATATGGTAGAGTGTATAGATGCACATATTGTGGTAAAAATGGACATTTAGCTAAGTTTTGCTATGATCAACTAAATAGAACAAATAATCTTGTTTGGGTTCATGACACTAACCCTAGAGGACCCAAGAAAATGTGGGTACCAAAATCAAGTCTTAAATTGTTTGATGTAGGTACACACCAAAGCTCCAAGACGTAGGGAGCGGTGGTACCTTGATAGTGGTTGTTCAAGACACATGACATGGGACATCAACAACTTCACAACCCTATCAAGGTACATGGAAGGTGGCACCGTCACCTTCGGGGATGACTCCAAAGGAACTATCATCGGTATAGGTAACATTCAAATTGGTGCATCTCCTATTATTGAGAATGTTGTTTTAGTAGATGGTTTAAAACATAATTTGCTTAGCATTAGTCAACTTTGTGACCGTGGACTTAAGTTGTTTTTGATGATTCCTCTTGCAAGATTTTAATGTTAAATCTAATGATTGTATTCTTACCGGTTTTCGTGATAATAATGTTTATATTATTGACATGCTTAATTTAGATTGTTCTACTAAATACTTGAATGCTTTTGATGATGAAATTCTTGGCTTTGGCATAGAAGACTAGGACATGCATCTTTTGACCATATTTCTAGGATTAATTCAAGGAATTGGTGAAGGGTATACCTTGCTTGAATTTTGAGAAAGACCGCATTTGTGGTGCGTGCCAACTTGGAAACAAACCAAGTCTTCCTTTAAACCAATCAAGGATATCATGTCAACTAGGCCTTTAGAATTATTCATATGGATCTTTTTGGACCAACTAAACTAAGAGTTTAAATGGAAGTAGATTTGCATTTGTTTTGGTTGATGATTTCTCCCGTTTACTTGGGTTTTCTTTTTGCAACATAAAGATCAAACTTTTTCTCATTTTAAGATTTTTCGAAAAAGAGTTGAAAAAGAAAAAGGTTTTTCGATTTTGAAAATAAGGAGTGACAGAGGTGGTGAGTTTGTAACCAACTCTTCATGACTTATTGTGATGAAAAAGGAATTAAGCATGAAATGTCTTGTCCTAGAACTCCACAACAAAATGGAGTTGTAGAAAGGAAAAATAGAACACTTCAAGAGATGTCTAGGACAATGATAAGTGAGTATGACCTCCCTCAATATTTATGGGCCGAGACCGTAAACACTGCATGCTATATATCGAATCGTATTTATTTATGCAAAAATTCTTCTAAAACATCTTTTGAAATGTATCATTCTAGAAACCAAATGTTGCATATTTCAAAGTTTTTGGATGCAAGTGTTTTGTTTTAATACTAAGGATAATTTGGGTAAATTTGATGCTAAGGCTTATGAAGCTATCTTTGTTGGATATTCTTCTACTAGCAAAGCATATAGAGTGTTTAATAGATCTACACTTACCATTGAAGAATCCATGCATGTTAAATTTGAAGAATCTAATGTGGTTGTTGAGAATGTTGTAGAGATTGAACCATTAGTGAAGACATGGAGAGACTATCCTTGAAGGACTCACCCGCTCAAGAAGAAAAGCTAGACCCTATTGGTGAAGTTCAAGAGGATAAGGAGGAAAGCTCTCAACCGCTTCTAAAGCTTGGAGATACGCTACAAATCATCCGAAGGAGCTCATCTTGGGTGATGCATCTAGAGGAGTCACTACGCGCTCTAAACTCCATGACCTATGTGGTAACTTGCTTTCATTTCTCATTTTGAACCCAAAGGCATTCTCGAAGCCGAGACGGACCCATATTGGTTGCTTGCCATGCAAGAGGAACTCAATCAATTTGAGCGCAACCAAGTTTGGCACCTTGTTCCTAAGCCCCACGATAGACCAATAATTGGTACTAAGTGGATCTTTAGAAATAAGATGGATGAGTCCGGAAATGTCATTAGGAATAAAGCTAGGTTAGTGGCCCAAGGTTACACTCAAGTTGAAGGAATTGACTTTGAGGAGACCTTTGCACCCGTAGCACGGCTTGAAGCCATACGGATGACACTAGCTTTTCATGTTTTAAAAATTTTAAACTTTTTCAAATGGATGTAAAAAGTGCATTTTTAATGGTTTTATTAATGAAGAAGTTTATGTTGCTCAACCTCCCAGTTTTGTTGATCATGTTCATCCCGATTTTGTTTTTAAACTTGATAAAGCTTTGTATGGATTGAAACAAGCTCCAAGAGCTTGGTATGAAAGGCTTTCTAGTTTTCTCATTTCAAATTTTTGTTAAAGGCAAAGTAGACACAACTCTTTTTACTAAGCATGTTGATAATGATATTTTAATTGTACAAATTTATGTTATGATATAATTTTTGGATCTACTAATGAGCTTTTGTGCAAGGAGTTTGAAAAAGTAATGCAACTAGAATTTGAAATGTCTTCCATGGGTGAGCTTAATTTCTTTCTTGGACTCCAAATCAATCAATTGCAAGACGGAACCTTCATTAACAAGCCAAGTACGCAAAGGAGCTAGTAAAGAAGTTTGGGCTTGAAGGATCAAAGGCTTGCAACACTCCAATGGCAACTACAACCAAGCTTGATAAGGACGATCAAGGTAAAAATGTTGATATTAAATTATATAGAAGCATGATAGGAAGTCTTTTATATTTAACGGCAAGTAGGCCGTATATCATGTTTAGTGTGTGTCTTTGTGCTAGATTTCAATCGTGTCCTAAAGAGTCTCATCTTATTGCGGTAAAAACGCATTATTCGTTATATTAAGGGCACAATTGGAATGGGTCTTTGGTATCCGAAAACTAGAGATTTTTCAATAACTAGTTATTCGGATGCCGACTATGCGGGTTGTAGAGTAGATAGAAAGAATACTAGTGGGACATGTCAATTTCTTGGTAATTGTCTTGTTTCATGGTCCTCTAGGAAGCAAAATTCCGTAGCTCTCTCAAACCGCCGAGGCGGAGATGTTGCCGCGGGGGCTTGTTGTGCACAAGTCCTTTGGATGAAACATACTCTCCTTGATTTTGATTTGCGCTTTGATCATATAAAAATATTTTTTGATAATACTAGTACTTTACACATGACTAAGAATGCAAATCAACATAGTAAGACCAAGCACATTGAGATTAGATATCACTTTCTTAGAGATCATTTTGAGAAAGGTGATATAGATATTGATTATGTTTCCACGGATTTACAACTAGCCGATATTTTCACTAAACCTCTTGATTTTGCTCGATTTCGTTTATTTGTGGAGAACTTAATGTTTGTATTATTGAATAGACATGTTTTTCATAACCCTTTTTGATGTATGACAAAAAGGGGGAGAATAAGTTTACATGGACAAAAATAAGTTCATTTGGTCTTAGTTCCATATGAATTTATATGTTTTGGTATTATAAGTTTTAGTCATGAGTTTTGCGTTTCATGAATTTGAACTCTTGTATTTTGTGTTTTATTGGTATTGTTTCAATTTGGTTTCAATTGACATCAAGAGTATGTTTTTGTGTTTTTAATAAATGCTTGTGTTTTTCATATAGCATAATTTGAGGGGGAGTCTTCTCCTCCCCCATATTTTTTTTGTTTATAGCCTATTTGTTTTGTCATCATCAAAGGGGGAGATTGTTGGCCCAAGAGGTTACACTCTCTTGTTTTGTGTTTGATGATGACAAACCAAATAAGAGCTATTTGGTACTAATGAGTTCATTCAAGATAAGTTTCAGGGTTTGTACCATGCTTGGAGACCATTGGCTTTGCTTTTGCAAGAACTTCTAAGTTTCACATAGTAAGGAAGGCAAATTGCACAATCAAGGAAGGATCATAGAAGAGAAGGCACTAGCAAGCATTGGATGGCTCAAAGACTTGAAGATTGCTCAAGAAGTCTTTAATTATTTTGTTTTTAGTTTTTATAGTTTGTTAAAGAATAGTGGATAGGTTTGAAGCTCTATCACACATGTTTTTGCGCACATGTTCAATCCAAATGTTTTCCTATAATTTATACAAAAATATTTTGCATACAAGATTTTGCCTACAGATATATATTTATGTTCTATACTAATCCCTGTTCAAAGTATTTTTATCAAAATCTTATCTTTTCTTAAATTCCTTCTAAGTCTGATTTTTGACCAGTTCCGGTCGACCGGCCGGTCGACCGAATCTGTGTCAGGTTATACCAGTCGACCGTCCCAGTCGCCGAGGTCCTGGCAGATGCACGTATCCGTGTGCATGTCTGTCGGTCGACCGGGGCGGTCGACCGGACTACAGTTTTTGCTCTCTGGTTTTTTCGGTCGACCGGGCGGTCGACCGTATGCATGTAACGGTTATAATTTTGAACTAGCGGTCGACCGCACCGTCGACCGATCTAGCGATCTAGCCTTTGAACAGTAACGGGCAGTTTTTAATGAGCTGTTATTTTGTCCTTTTGTGTTTAAAATTAGTTTAATTAATATATTTTAAACTGATTACCTCCTAAACATCAGTAATTATGTTTTATCCTAAACCCTAGCCCTCTCCTATAAATAGGGGTGTTTGGGGAGAGATTAAAAAAAACAACAATCTTTATAAGAGAAAATTCAAAAGTTTCAAAGTTTAAGGCTTTCAAAAGTTCTTGGTTTTTGTGCTAAATTCTCTCAATTTTCTGAAGGGTTTTCAAAAGATTTTCTCTGATTTCAATTTCTTTTCCTTACACACAAAAGAGTTTCAATTCTACTCATTATTCTCTAAGGACCTTTGTAAGGGAAGAGATTTTTGAAGAGAGAGTTTGTGGGTCTTGTGACTGCTCAGAGATTCTTGTGATTGTAATTGTGGAGTTGGTTATTCCGGTTGTAATTGTTCTTTGTGATAGTGGAAGTAGCTAGAATCCTTCTGGGGAAGGCGGGGAGTAGAGCTGGGTGCTCGAACCTCGATAACATATCCTTGTGTTTGCGATTGGTTTACTTTCTTGCACTCTTTACTTTATTATACTTGCTCTTATTCTTGCTCATCATAATCATTGTCATATTTACTTGCTTGCATTCATCTTGTGAATCTTGATTGGTAATTGTTGTAGCTTTAAATTTTTATTTGCCCTTTGATTAGCATTGTCACCTATTCACCCCCCCTCTAGGTGACTTTTCAAAGTCCAAATTTCATGATGAGTTCCCTTGTGCACTTGGTTTGATTTATAAAAATTTCATTACTCTTTACTTGATTTGGAGTACAAGGAAGTAGTTTAGCTCGCCCAACATAGACATCTCAAACTCATTCTTCATGCATGATTCAAAATCTTTGCAAATCTTTTCATTAGTAGATCCAAATATAATATTATGAACATAAATTTAAATAATAAGAATATCACTATCTACATGTTTTGTAAATAAAGTGGTATCTATTTTACCTTTTACCAACCCATTTGAAATAAGAAATGTTGAAAGTCTTTCATACCAAGCTCTAGGAGCTTGTTTAACCCATATAAAGTTTTGTCTAATTTGAAAACAAATTCAGATGTGTAGGATCAACAAACCCGGGGGGTTGGTTAACATACACTTCCTCTTCAATAAAACTATTTAAAAATGCGCTTTTGACATCCATTTGAAAATGTTTGAAATCTATATAAAAGCAAAAGCAAGTGTTATCTGTATGGCTTCAAGCCGTGCTATAGGTGCAAAGGTTTCTCAAAATTGATACCTTCAATTTGGGTGTAACCTTGGGCCACTAACCTAGATTTATTCCTAGCAACATTAGTCGATTTATCCAACTTGTTCCTAAAAATTCATTTAGTACCAATTGTTGGTCTATGAAGGTGCCAAACTTGGTTGCACTCAAATTAATTGAGCTCTTCTTGCATTGCAAGCAACCAATATGAGTCGCGCTCAGCTTCGAGGATGTTCTTTGGTTTAATATAAGAAATAAAAGCAAAAATACCACAAAAATCATAGAGTTTTGAAGCAAGTAATTACCCCATTTGATACATCATCTATGATGAGTTTCTTGGGATACTTGTAGTGAATCTCTAATCTTTGGGTAGTAGTGTTGGTGCCACTTCAATCTGTTAAACTTCACCTTATTTATCAAGCTTTAGCTTTTCTTCTTGGATAGGTGATTTCTTCAAAGTTACTTTCTCCACGTCTTCACCTAAAGAACAATCTCTACAGCATTCTTAACAAAAGCATTAGATTCATCAAACTTAACATGCATAGATTCTTCAATTGTTAAAGTAGATTTATGAAGATTCTATAAGCCTTGCTAGTGTTAGAATAACAAACAAAAATAGCTTCAAAAGCTTTAGCATCACATTTACTTAAGTTATCTTTGGTGTTTAAAACAAAACATTTGCGTCCAAAAACTCTAAAGTAAGAAATATAAGGCTTTCTCAAATAGTAAATTTCAAAAGAAGTTTTGAAAGAATTTTTACAAAAATGAATTCTATTTGATATGTAACATGAAGTATTTACGGCCTCGGCCCATAAATATTGAGGGAGTCTATATTTCTAATCATTGGCCTAACCATTTCTTGAAAAGTACGATTCTTTCTTTCAACGACTCTATTTCGTTGTGGAGTTTTAGGACAAGATAGTCATGCCTAATTTCATGTTCTTCACAATAAGTGATAAAAGAAAAGTTAATGAATTCACCACCTCTATCACTTCTTATGCACAAAATCAAAAAACTTTTTTCTTTTTCAATCCTTTTTCTAAAACATTAAAATGCGAAAAAGCTTAATCTTTATGTTCCAAAAAGAAAACCCATGTAAAGCGAGAAAAATCGTCAACCAATACAAAAACAAAACGGTTTCCATTTAAACTCTTGGTTTTGTAGGACCAAACAAATCTATGTGGATTAACTCTAATAGTCTAGATGTCATGATATCCTTGATTGATTTGAAAGAGGACTTGATTGTTTGTTCCCAAGTCGCACGCATCACAAATGCGGTCCTTTTCAAACTTCAAGAAAGGAATAGCTTCACTGATTCCTTAAAGTTAATGCTAGATAGATGATCAAAAGATACATGTCCTAATCTTCTATGCCATAACCAGAATCCTCATTGAAAGCATTTAAACATGTAGCATTGCAATCTAAATTTAACATATCAATAATATATATATTATTTTCACAAAATCTGGAAAGAATGCAAGCATCAATTTTACCATCTAAAACATTGCAAGAAGAATCATTAAAAATAACTTTGAAACCTCGATCACATAGTTGACTAGTACTCAAGAGGTTATGTTTGAGTTCATCAACTAAAACAACATTTTCAATCAATGGAGATGAACTAATTTTAATGTTACCTGTATTAATAATGTTACCCTTTGAGTCATCTCCGAAGGTGATGGTGTCACCTTCATGATACCTTGATAGGGTTGCAAAATTATTGACATCCCAAGTCATGTATCTTGAGCAACCGCTATCAAGAAACCACCGCTCCTTACGTCTTGGACCTTGGTGTGTACCTACATCAAAATAAAGTTGTTTATTTGGTAACCATATTTTCTTAGGTCCTTGACGTTAGTACTTCGAACCCATATATGATTATTAGAAGCATTTATACGATTAAAATAAAATTTAGCTAAGTGACCCTTTCGGCCACAATATGTACAGAATAAACTCTACCATACATGAATGCATGATGTGTATGATGAGCATGTAAAACATGAGCATGCTTAGTGTGTGATTTAGAAATGTGGGCATGTATAGTATGAATATGTTTCTTTGAAGAATTTTTCTTAGAAAACGTGGCCTTTTATTTAGCTTTATCAAACTCACATTTCTTTAAAATATTTCCCAAAGTGTCGGTTTTTGTTTTTTAAGTAGAAATTTCATTTTCATTAATCATGAAAAACTTGCTTTACATGAAATATTATATGCCTCAAAATCTTTTTGTGTGGATAAAAGAGTGGAAGATAAATCATCCTCTTCTTTAGAAGAGTGACAATTTTATTTTGAAGAACTTCATTTCTTTTTTCATTTTTAGATTTCTTTTTTAGAAAATCATAATTATTTGAAAGTTCTACAAATGCACCTCCTAATTCATCCATAGTTAATTACAATCATCAAGGGATGGTTCAGAAGGTATCTCAGGTGTGTTATCATTTGTCATGAAACACACGTTTGCCGTGTTCACCTCCTCTTCGGGTTCACTTTCTGAATCCCATGTAGCTTTGAGAGCTTTCTTCTTAAATGGCTTCTTTAGCTTATTTGAGGAAGATGGCTTATTTTGATATCCGGACATTCGGCAATGATATGTTCGGGTTTCCAACAGTTGAAATAGATGATTTCTTTTCCTACTTTCATGCCATCCTATTATTGATCTTTGTCTTGTTGTACATCCTCCTTACATTTCTTACAAGGAGGGAAAGATATTCATCATCATCTTCTTCATCATCATCAGAGATGGTGGGGAGTAGACTTGAAGGCAATTGTCTTCTCTTTCTTTTGTGTGTCGTTTCTTCTCTAGCCTTCCTCTCTATCTCATGGGTCTCTTAAGGTTGCCGATAAGACCGATGAGCTCCATCTCTTCTTTGTCGTTTAACTCTTTCAATGTAGTAGCTTTGACTTCCCATGAGGTTGGAAGTGCGCGAATGACCTATCGGACTTTAATCATTGTCAATAGCATCACCTAAAGAAGGAAGACTATTAGCTATTTTAGTAAATTTTGTAACCATATCATCAATGGACTCATTTTCATGCATAGTGAAGTTTTCATATTGAGAACGCAAGAGATCAATTTTAGCCCTCTTGACTTGTGATGTTTCCTCACGAGTGACCATTAGTTGTGACCAAATCTCATAGGCGGATTTATAATGAATGACCCTAACTATGTCGTCATCGTTTAAGGCTTGAAGCAATGTAGCATGCTTTTTTGCATTGGCATCAAACTCCTTGGTGGCAATATCTGTCCAGGTGTTCTCATCACCAGTAGGTACACTAAAGGGTTAGTCAACGCCTTTGCAACCCGACTTCCTAGGGATTGAAATAACACGGTCATCTTTACCTTCATATGGGAAAGTTAAGACCATCAAACTTAGGAGAGGTCTTAATACCTTTGGCCATTTTTAGTATAGTGGATGAGAATGAAGATGTCAATGAAATGATTAGCAGCTAGGATCTCTCTAAGGCTGTTAAGCCAAAATGAGAGAGCAAGGCTCTGATATTAATTGAAATTACACCTAGATGGGGTGATAGATGTATAGCTAATCAAATGAAATTCTAGATAATTTAATATAAAATAATGCAATTGATCACTTAAAACAAGACTTGAAGCCAGATTCCCGTGAAGGGCTTTGAACTTCTTCTCGTGATTCCTCTAAATAAGAGTTGAGGTGCTCAATTGCTATCTTATTGAGATGAGTATTGATCGAAAAAATGAATGATAAACAAGTAAATAGAGACAATAAGCGCAACACAAACACTCTCTTCCAAAACTCTATAGAGTAAAATGTAAATTTAAAGCTCAAGAATATAAGTGAGAGTGAAAATAAAAAAAAAGAGATTTTAAGAACAGAAAACTCAATTAAAACTTTGAAAATAAGAGCACAAAAGAAAACTTAAACTTTTTCTCTTTGAAAGCAAAAACTAGATTTTCAATAGAATTTCTTGTTATGAAATATTCAATCCAATGATCTTTATATAGGATTTAGAAAATACTTTTAGAATAGTTTTACCAGGTCTAAAAAAAAAGAATTGGACCCTAGAAATTCAACTTTCTACGTTTTAAAAGAAACATATTTAAAAACAAATTTAAAAGAATTGGCGTTGTTGCCAATCTTGCACTGTCAGTAGACCATTCAAAAGAATTTGACTGTTGGCTCTCGGTCAAGCTGTCGGTCAATCGTGTTTAATTGAGACCAAATGATTTACAGTCGTCGACCGACCGCCCAGTCGATTGCAATAAGGGACCGGTCGATTGGGAATGTGCACAACATGCATACCCCAATTATCAGAGGTTCGGTTGACCGTGCGATCGACCTTTCTAGCCTGTAATAGGTATGGTCGATTACCCGGTCAACCGACCTAGGCCAAAAATTGGGTAAAGATATTTTTGGAGATAAAGAAATTTTTAAATAATTTTTGTTTGAATTTTGGAAGAGAGAAGACTTGTATAGCCATGAGATACAAGTTCTAAACTGAGATATAAATTTCTAAGAAAATGTGGAATAAGTATCAAACCAACATGTCAAAACCATACTTTTGAAAATGTACACTATTGTGTGTATATATTTTTGGGCCTCAAACAATAATTTACTCTTTAACAAACTAATTTCTTTATAAGATTTTAATCGACTACAAGAATCTTCAAGCGGCCTTCTCTAATAGTGACGTTTGAGCGACGTTGAGTGCTTCGAGCTATGATCCCGTTTTTGAGTACCCTTGAGCCATCAATACCTTCTTTTAGAGGAAGAAACCTTTTAGATCTCTTGACTGTTAGATCTTTTTGAATCCTGAAATATATTCTTGAAGTTGATTAGTACAAATAAATTCATATGCTTTGTTATCATCAAAACACAAAATCAGAGATTGTAACCTTGAGCCAATAGAGTTCTTGAGGGAGCTCGTTGTAGGTGTTGCGGCACCGAGTGATCTTGATGATTTTAGTGGAAATCCTTCATTTGAAGGCGGGGACGTAGAGCAAGTGTGTTCGAACCTCGAAACAATTCTCTCGTATTTGTGATTGCTCATCTCTCTCTCTTGTATTTATATATCTTGCATGCTTATATTGTTTATCTCTTTATTTGCTTGATATATTTGTGCTTAATTGATATATACTTGAGATTGTTTGCTCACATTTATATTCAACCAAGAGAGCCATAGTGGCACCTCAACTCTTAATCTAGAGGAATCTTGAGGAGATAGTTCAAAGCCCTTTACTGAAAATTCGGCTAGACTCTTTGATTATGCTTTGTGTGTTTGCATAATAGTTTTAGTTTGCATAATTAGTTTTTAATTCCGCATTTATTTTGCATTAGATTAGCTTGTCATCTATTCACCCCCTCTAGGTAACTTACAATTTGTATTAGAGCTTGGTGCTTTTGATTGGGTCTAACAATCCAGAGTTAAAGATCCTCATATAGCTAATCAGAATATTTGCTTACACACACATATAGATTTCATGACACCTCCCATGTTTGACATTCTTAACATCCAAACTTGGAAAGTTAAGATGTCTATGTACCTAAAAGCCCTCGAGATTCATGTTTTTTTTTGTTACTATTAAAGATTCATATTTTATAAATGGCAAAAACATTGAGGCTAATGTAAAAGCTATCCATGTATTAAAGAGTACCCTAAATGATGAATATTTATGTTGGGTTGCTTACTTTGATTCGGCTTTTGTAGTATGGAACACCCTAATCTCTCTTGGTGAACAAAAGGAATACTACATGGGGAGTGACTCAGATGATGGAAGTATTACTTCAAATATGTGCTATATGGTCCAAAGGGATGACCTCCTTGAGGTAAACTCTGATCTGAGCTTGATGAAGTATTGACATGCCATATGATGAACTTGTTATATTTTGTCAACAACTTCTTAAAAAATATGAATTGTTAAAAATGGAAAACAAAAGTTTAAAAAATAAAATGGTTTAGTTTTAAAAGAAAAAGATTCTTTTAAAAATAAAATTGAATTATTTCAAAAGAAAATGAAGTTTTAAAAAACCAAGTTATTTTAATTGAAAAAGAAGAGGAGATTGCCTTAAAGGAAAATAACTCTTTGAAAAAGAAAAATATTTTGAAAGAAAAAATATTTCTATTTCTAAAAAGAAAAGGGATTTTGTGTCTCATGTCTCTTCTTTCAAAATTAATAATGATATTTCTATTATGAAGAAGAATATTGATTGTTTGGGCTCCACTTTGAGCCAATGTGCTATTGACCATTTTACATTGAAATCTATGTTTTGCAAGAAACAAATTTCACATGTTCATGCACATACTCCACTGCATACATATGCATACCATGCTCACACTCACACCTCTCATGCATGGTAGAGTGTACACATTGTGGCCGAAAAGGTCATCTTGCAAGATTTTGCTTTGATAAATTAAATTCTATAAATTTTGCAGATAAAAATGTTTGGGTTCCCTATAATACTAACCCTCATGGACCCAAAAAGAAATGGATACCAAAGTCTTCACCTCTTATATTTGATATAGGTGTTGGCTCTCACAAAACGTGAGAGGGTTGGTACCTTGATGGTGGATGCATGTGAAGTTAGATGGACATACCCTATTAATACATCACTATCAAGGAAGTTTGGTAGGAGGACCACCATGGTTTGGATTTAGAGAATAGTTCATATGGTTTGGTAACTATCTCTAACTCCTCCTATTTTATTTACATGCTTTTATATTAATGATTTTTTTTGCATGTTTTATTTTTAATGCTCATTATGTTAAATGCAATGTTATTCGATATGTGATATGTATAGATAGTCTTTGAAATACATCCATATTCATATGGATTCATATTTTGTGTTCTCACTGTTGTTTAACTACTATGTATATACTAATTCTAAAATACGTGCATTTAGCCTAATGATCATATTTGTTTTGTACTTCATGTGGTGATTACTTCTTTAGTTATAGTTTTCATTAAAACTTGTGTTTATACTTGTACAAGTAGTGAACTATACTTGATTATCATGTGCTTATGCTTTATTGTTCATTTGTACTTATTACATGTATATGTATAACCTAGTTTTTATGATTCTTTTATTTATACTTATTTTCTCTATTCTTGTACATGTTTTAGCTTCATGTATATGTTATTTTTGTCTAAAACTAATAGATATACATGTGTATCCTTGAGTCATTTGCTTTCAAGAAAAATTCTATTATGGACTCATTTGTGTTTGGGATATGTATACTTTTAATTTTAATAAAACATATATATACCGTGATGATTGTTTAATTTTATAAAAATTTTAGTTTTGATGTTTGTTTTGAGCCTTATTGACTTATTTCGTGAATATACTATTCACATGATTCTTGTGTACTTACATTACTTTTATTTACTCATGACCTTACTTTCATGAGTTTATATATGCATGCTATATATCTTTGTTTATGCATATATACTTTCTTATGCGCTTTCATTGAATATCTTTATTTTTTTTGCTATGCATAAGTTAAAGGGAGCTTCTATAAAGCTTATCTTTAATCCATGCATCTATAACTCCATGAGTTTTATCATCATTAAAAAGGGGGAGATTGTTGATCCAAAGGCCCATCACTCTAGTTTTGATGATGATTAACTAATGTAGTTATAGTACTAATGATCTTGTGTTTATTTAGTTTCTGATATTTGATCAAGATCTTAGTCGGTGTTTAGCTTCAATGAAAAATTCAAAGTCAAGTTTTGAAACTAGCACATGTTAATTCAAGAGCTCGCGCTACAAGATCACATCAGGTACTCAAAGAGTCTAGCTCATGGGTCAAAGTTTTGGACCAAGTCAAGATGAAGAGAAGATTTTCAAGAGAAGATTTTTCAAGACTTGAGTCTAGTGTTTGTAAGTGTTAAGATTTTATATTTAGATAAAATGTAAAGGATATATTAGTTGTGGATTGCTCAAACTCATATACACATATAAAATTTTCCTAAATGTTTTTTCATAAGAATAGTTTTGATTTTAGAAAATTCCGTTTTGATTTTGAGCTTCAAAAAAGATGTTGGCCTAAAGGCTCATCATCCGAGTTTTGATGATGATTAACTCATGTAATCATCATATTAATGATCGTGTATTTAATAAGTTTCAGATTTTCTATCAAGATCTTAGTCGGTGTTTAGCTTCAACAAAAGATTTGAAGTTAAGTTTTGAAGCTAGCACGTGTTGATTCAAAAGCTCGTGCTTCAAAGATCACATCAAATACTCAAGAGGGTCTAGTTCATTGGATTAAGGTTTATACGAAGTCAAGAAGGAGAAGAAGATTTTCAAAAAAAGATTTTCAAGACTCGAGTCTTAGTTTGTAAGTATCAAGATTTTATTTTTAGATAAAATATAAATAATTGATTAGTTATGGATTGCTCAAGCTCACGCACCCACAAAATTTATATGTGTTTTCCTAAGAATAATTTTGATTTTAGAAAATTTCGTTTTGGTTTTGAGCTTCAAAGTAGATATCTTTATGTTTCATGACTAGAGTTCATCAAAACAAGTTTACAAGTTTTATGTGTTTTGGACTTCATCCATACACATTAATTGTTTAAATGTTTAGAATAACTTATTTGATGTTTCTATGTCACATGTTTGAGTTTTGTTTAAGTCAAAACTTATTTTGAGCTTGATTGTCAAAAACATAGATATTTCATCTTATATGTGTATTGGATCATATCCATATACATCAAGCTTCAAAAGTGTTTAAAATATCTTGTCGTATTTGAACAAGTTTTTGAAAAACCATTTTTCAAATTGAAGTTTAATTTTGAAAAAAACGATTTTTGGTTTAAAGCTAAAATTCTTTTTCGCAAAAATAGTTCAATATATTTGTAATATGTGTTGATTTTTAATCACACATATTTAGATATCAAAATATTTATATGAACTTATTTTTGTGGATTTTATGTGATTTTATTGGATTTTATAGGTTATTAAAAGACTAGTTTTAATCCCTAAAACCTAGACCTAGGCTCTGGGGGTCGACCGACCGGTCGGCCGAACCAGAAGTCGGTTGACTGAGCGGTCAACTGATGTGCGTAAGCAACGTGCACAAGCCTGGCTTGAGGGCTGATCGACTGGGAGGTAGACCGATCCAGAGCTCTTGGATGTGGCCTCGGTTGACCGACCAGAGAGCAGTGCTCTCTAGTTCTTGCCTCGGTCGACCGACCAGTCGACCGACAAGTAAAGACCTGGGTGCAATCGATCGGGCGATCGACTGGCAATCCCAATGGTTATAAATATAACTGTTGGCCGGTCGACCGGCCAGTCGAGCGGCAGCTCAGTTTGGCCAGAAAACTAAGCCCAACGGCTAGTTTTCTAAACCCTTTAAAAGGGGTTTCTCTTGGCTATTTTTAGATAATATTTTGGAGAAGTTTTAGAGCCATTTTTCCCATCTCTCTTAGATATTTTTCTCCACTTATTTTTGGGCTAAAACTTCCATATCAAAAGGAGTATTTTTAAGAGTTTTTCAAAAGAGATTTCTTAAGTTTTTTACCACTCAATCTACCTTATTTTCTCATACAAACTTGAGCTTTTCATTGCTATATTTATCCTCTAGGGATCATTTGTTGTGAGAGTGTTTTTGGTGATCAAAGAGTAGATATCACCAAATTTACATCTTTTTATTTAAGGAGGCGAACTTGTGGGTTCGCGATATGTACAGTTCTTAAGGGAAGAGGTGCGGCCTCGACAAGTTAGGGTTCTTGCGTGTGTTGTTCTTGCGGGAACAAGTGAGGGACTTGCGGATCCAAGAGTTCTTGAGGGAGCTCATTGTAGGAGTTGCGGCACCAGGTAATCTTGCGAAATCGATTATAGTGAAAATCCTTCATAGTGTTCAAGGCAAGGACGTAGAGCAAGTGTGCTCGAACCTCGAAACAATTCTCCCGTGTTTGCAATTGCTCATCTCTCTCTCACTTGTATTTATATATCTTGCATGCTTATATTGTTTATCTCTTCATATGCTTTATATATCTTGTGCTTAATCGATATATGCTTGAGATTGTTTACTCAAACTTGTATTCAATCAAGAGAGCTATAGTGACACCTCAACTCTTAATCTAGAGGAATCTTGAGGAGATAGTCCAAAACCCTTCACCAGAAATTCGGCTACACTTTTGTATTATACTTTGTGTGTTTGCATAATAGCTTTTAGTCTGCATAATTATTTTTAATTTCGCATTTGTTTTCCATTAGATTAGCTTGTCACCTATTCACCTCCCCTCTAGGTGACTTACAATTGATATCAGAGCTTGGTGCTCTTGATTTGGGTCTAACAACCTTTAGTTAAAATTCTTATTTTTACTGATCACAATATTTTGTTTACACACACATGAATTTCATGACACCTCCCTTGACATTCTTGACTTCAAAATTTGGAAAGTTAAGATGTCCATATACCTAAAAGCCCTAGGTATTCATGTTTATTTTACCACTATTAAAATTCTTATTGTTTAAATGGCAAACATGTTGAGGCTATTTGTGACGCCCCGATCCTGCGGGTGCGGAGGCGTCGCTGTGACGTATATACACAGGTCAGAAATACCCTCACGTATATACGCTAAGCATCAGTATAGGTAAGAATCAGAGTGCGAAAGCACAGTGGTAATATACATTCTAACAGAAATAGCACAAGTACATGGTTATCACAGAGAGTGATATAATATTACAGGAATATTACATCACCATAAATACAAAAGAATACAATACATGAAGAGATATACATAATAAGAGGTGAGGTGCTCACGAGCAGCAAGAGAGGCCTCGAGAGCCAATCAGGAGAAGAACTAGGAGGACAAGATTCGATGACGTCCAAGCTTCTGCTACTCTCTGATCGCCACGGAAGAATCCGCTACGCACTCTGATCAGCTTTAACAAGGCCACCATCATCTAGGCTCCTGGATCTGGACATGAGAAATCAGGGTTGTTAGATGCAACCCGCGAGTACATATGGTAAAGCCAAGTGGCCTGTATATCAAGCACACATGTACATGATCAAGTGATGTGTTCAGGCATACAGGTACAAGTAATATAAAAGAAATTAAAGGAATAATAGTAAATATGAAATCAAATAAATACATGTATATCGATAAGTCTGAATAAGAAAGCATGCATAGAAAATAGTGTTGAGGGCTATAGTACAAATAAACATGCGATAAATATATTAAACATGCGATAATTATATTAAACATGCAATAAATACAAATATGAACAAAACTAGTTGTATAAGCTCAGATTATGGATTCACGGGATCGATACGTCAAGGGGATAATCCAAACAAGGAAACCCTCATCTATATGCCACATATCTCATGTCGCCATCATCTGAGTTCATACAACTTAAGTTTCCCTCAGAGTAATAGAGCTAGAGTGTGTCAGTACTAATCATTGTGCTACATAAATCATATGTCATAAAGCAGGGTGTCAACTCACAGCATAACACTATAACTGGAGAATATAAAGGTATGTTGCATTTTAAGTTATTTAATAATAATAATCAGTATCGTTTGATATTTTAATCGCCTCCCTACTAGCGCCTCACATTACTGATAGCCATACTAGAGCTCACACTCTGTAGAACTCACCCGGGTCTGATATGTGAGTACCAGGACCTGAACAAAGGAGAGACCAAACATCACACGTTCCTAATATTATTACTGTTTGGTTATTTTATGTTATTCATCTGATCCATATGCTTTTGTATATGCTACCGGCACACATACATCCACTTATGAATAAGACGAGTTATTATTTGGAAACTGATAGATCTGATGGCGTATATTTATAGTGGGTCCCGTCTCTGTCTGGGACTAGCTCAGGAGTACAGGATACTGCTTCCGGAGACTTATCATTACGCGCCTGATCGAGCCAAACCTGCACAGAAAATAAAGAATTTTAGGAACAGTGCTAGGTTCTCAATTCTACCGTGTAGCCTAGGGCTAACGGGTCGGGATCCACAGGGAGGGACATCGATGGAAGCGTTATGTAAGTTTCTTCTTTTAATTTATCAAAATTAGTTAATACTTATCTTCTCAGTTTATAAAAAGAAAATAAAAATGTTAAGTTAATTTAAGAAGAAGATGGTAGAAGAAGAGATAATGGTATCGTTGTTATTTTATCTATAAATGAAAAGGACCAAAAAGAGATAAAGAAAAGTGTGATGCAAAGATTAGAAATAAAAAGAAAAAAAGAAGAATATTTACCTCTACTATTGAACCATAAATGAAATTTATCTTAGCATCGAGTAAAGCAAAGTAGTAGAAAAGAATAAAGGAAAGAAAGGCTTCGGCGAGATTGAGCACAACGAAGAAAAGTAGGAAACCTCCATTGATTGTCACCTTCAATATAAGCTTCTTGAAGAAAAGATTACAATAGTGTCACTCTACAATAACTCTCCCTCTCTTTTGATCATGTAACTCTCTCTAGCCTAAAAATAAAATAAAAATATAAAAATTACATTGAAGAAGAAAAGAAAAACCAAAACTAAAGCTCTCTCTGAGATGGTGCTTTCTGCCTTCGAGGTATAAGGGTATTTATAGGAGAAAACCAGAGGGATAGAACGCGTATGAAAATAGGAAGAGTTGGATATTTATGAATTTGAATTCTTCCCTTATCTCCAAATTTGTTTTGATTTATCTAGAAATTCAATTCTGATCTGCAGGTGTTAATTGCTGAATATCACTTATCAACTAATAGAATTTGAACGAGTAATCAACAGAAGAATTGTAGCCCTTTCAGTCTTCTTTTTGTAGCATCTTGAATCATCAGATTTGACCTTGTTAGTGAAAGTTATGATTAAAATACTAAACAGTATCTTGCCTGAATCCGAATCTAGATTGCTTCATCTCATCCGTTGACTCTCAATCCATTTATCCTCTTGAATTTTCAATTTGTCTTCTAGAATTGATAAGATATTCATTTATCTTTAGCGAAACAGATAGGATCTTCAAATAATCCATTTTTTCTTTGAAATGAGATGATATTATATTATCTGATATATTCAGTTTTCAGATAAGTTAGCTTCTATAACCTTTGGATTTGAATCGATCCCTTTTCTTTTGAACTTTTGAATTTAATTGGATAAATTTCCTGATTATCTTCTCCATATCATACCCTGCATGAATTAAGACATTAAGACAAGTTATTTATAATATTCATTATAGAATATATGTAAGAATATTATAATATTTATGCAATATATGTGTCCAAACATACCGCCACACTTATCTTTTGCTCGTCCTCGAGTAAAACAAAGAGAGAAGAAAACTAAACTAACTCACTTTCGTAGGAATCACGGTTGCGCTTAGCACGTGCAACAGGCCGTTAAACCTCTAGGTTACCCCTAGAGGACGAGTTTTGTCTCGTCAGGGTTTTCAGTGGATTGCACCTACAAAATCCATGAAGAAAAAGAAATGAATTGTTAGTATTTTTTTTTTAAACGCATTGTTGAAAGGAAAAAATATTTGAAGTATTAATGTAAAATTTCAAGTAATCTATAAGTCATAAGATTATCAAAGCTTAGTCATTCCTAAACTTAGTCTTTATTCAAAAACTTGTTTTCAATCAAGGTAAGGATTAAAATTGTATTTCTCATCTAGTCTATTATTTTACCCTAAGTCATATGCATTTTGTGATCATGAAAATTTGGCTCAGGATTCATCAACTCTAACTCTTATGCCTTATTATTATATATATCTATTTATTATTTTTTACATTTATGGCGATAATATTCCTTAGCTCTATTAGACTTTCTAATTCGCCCATGTCACGAGCCTTAGTCGGTGTCTCCCAAACAAGATGGTTTTAGGGCACCGGATGAGAAAACACCCCAACTTAGGACTCGAGCAAATAAGGCCACAAAACTAAGGATTTATTTGATGATATGAATCACTTTTAGGCGTGAATAATCATACTTTATGAGACACAAAAATCCAGCTTAAACATAGGATCTTATTATATATAATATATATATATTTTTCTTCTTTTTTGTTTTTTTTCCTTCTTCTCTCTCTCTTTTTTTTTATAAGGCATAAGTATGCAAGTGTATAAAGTATGCATATTTCATCAAGGAAAAAAATTAAGACTAAATTACTTTTCCAATTTTTCTTCCTAGCCTCAAAATCAACAAATAATTTTATTTTGACCAAGTATAAGAAATCCTAATTATGATCCTCTTATTCCTTAAAATTAACTTAATTTTTTTTACAAAAATAAATCAAAGTATTATTTTCTTTTCAAAAAGTTTTAATTTTTTTTAATTAGTAAAGTTAGATGTTAGTAAACCCTCCCCCACTAACTCATGCATTGTCCTCAATGTATGAATGAAATGCAATAATACATGAAAAAAAGAGAAAGGGAAGGAAAATTATCACCTCAATGTGGTGGTTCCGGTGGTGGTCTTATTGGGTCAAGCGTTTCTACCCAATCTAGATACTGTAGATTTTCATGGAACCCACCTTTCATAACCTCTTTCCTATTAACATTTTTATAATCCCCAATATGAATAGGATCATGCAAGATCCTAGTATGAAATTTATCCCAGTTATATGATTAGTCTTGGGATATCATCACAGAGTCATATTGATCTAAACCTTGGTCCAACAATGGAATGTGATTTTGTGGAATGAATGATTTGGGCTCAACAATGAAGGGAATAGAAACTGATACTGACTCAGGAATAAAACTCAAATCAAGTTTAGGTTCGAGAGTCGGAGTTGGTTCATGGATTTGATCCAAATCATGGAATTCAAGTTCACATTTATTTTCCAACAATGAAATATGACTATCCAATATAGTTGGTTCATGTTCAAGCTCTATGAGGATAGAAATCAGTGTTGGCTTCGGAATTGGGTACAAATCGGGCAAGAAAATTAGAGTCAGCATTGATTCAAAAAGTGGAACTGAATCACAATATTGGGAATCGGTATCACATTCATCTTCAAGTTCAATCTCATTGAAATAAAAACTTGCCAATTTATCTATGGGTTGATATTGGTCAAGTTCAAAATTATGTGGTGAAATCGAATCTTGTTTAAAATCTCCAAGATACCATGATTCTTCGTCAATATGGCTAGGAGAATCAGGAGTGATCGAAAATGTATAGGTAGAGTTTCCTCATTCCTATCATTAATTGTTTTGACCAAATGACTAACTTTTGCTTCTAACCTATTGAGAGATTGGAGACGATCCATTTGGGATTGAATACAATCATTTTGGGACTAAATCATGAATTTCATATTCTTTTCTAAGTCAAGAGGTTCTTCTTGTTGTGGTTGGACTTGGAAATTAGAGTAAGGATCTTGGATTTGGGAATTGTTTGGGAGAATTGAGTCCGCTATGATTTGTACTTGTCGTGTGGACTTAAGGAAGGCTTCAAATGTCTTTTCTAAAGAAGACTTCTCTTCTATAGGTTGGCCTTGGTATGGATTATATGAAGCTGTTTGTTGGTTAGGTTGTTCATAGTAAGACTCAGGGGAGTTGTATCCCCACTGACTCGGTGAAGAGTGGTGATGATTGTCCCATTCTTGTTCATAGTACTGGGATTGGGTCATATATTGATTCGGATAAGACCAATCTGGCATACTTGGTTGGTTAAAGTTATGATATGCCGAGTTGGTAATATCTGAAGAAGAGGTTGATGTGTAGTATGGATTACCATTAAAATTGGAAAAATTGTTGTTATAAGCCATATCACACAATAAAACACAAACAAAGAAAAAAACAAACAAAAAAAAAAAATTTTAACCTAAGTTAGGGCAGACCTTTGACCTAGACGACTCCTAATTGGTTAGACTGTCCATAGGAGGTATAATGCAGACTTTGACCATAAGCTAATTAGCCAGGTCAGGGCAAGATTGGTGGGAGGTTATCCATCAAAGACGTTCCTTAATTAAGTAACCACCAGCCTTCGGGCTTTCGGCCCTTAATCCCCTTCCTAGACACTGATTTGGTAGGAGTCAAATTCCAACACCTTTCCCCCTTAGGATAATCTCCTAATTGAGTTCGAGATGTCCCTAGGGCCAACGGCTACTCATTTTTAGTTAGGTTTGGGTTAGTGAGTGAGGAGATTGTTTGTAGGCTAAGGGAGGGTAATGACTTCCCCACCTTATCTTGTTTATAGGTAAGCCCTTAGATTAATTTAGTGCAGTGTACAAGAAAAGTAACACTTAAGCAATGTAAACAATCAAAAAGTGTTCTTATACTAGATGCTATACACACGTATCTTTAATCCAGCACTCTTCAACAGTAAATAAAAAAGGTAATGAAATAGACACGTGCCTAAATGCAAAGTCTAAATCATTTTAGCATTTACAATCATCATTTTACTGTTGAGGTTAGAAAGTAAATACAGTGAATCAAACAAGGTAATAAATGCTACAGATATTTAAATTGCGCAATTCGGCCAACCTGCAGAAAATACAGGTTAGTAGTTCACTCGGTTTGCCACAGGACTGTAGTAAATCTGAGGGCTTCTTGGCTCTGCTTTCTTGAGCAGAGTTCAAGGCCACTTATGTATCTACTGCAGCAAGAATTCCTTGTTGTTAAATTTGTACAAAAAACAAAGAAGAAAGTTAACTAAAAATGTAAACTTTAAAGAGAATTACTTACCGTCCCTCCCCGGCAACGGCGCCAAAATTTTGATTGAGCCAAACCTGCACAGAAAATAAAAATTTTTAGGAACAGTGCTAGGTCCTCAATTCTACCGTGTAGCCTAGGGTTAACGGGTCGGGATCCACAGGGAGGGACAACGATGGAAGCGTTATGTAAGTTTCTTCTTTTAATTTACCAAAATTAGTTAATACTTATCTTCTCAGTTTATAAAAAAAAAATAAAAATGTTAAGTTAATTTAAGAAGAATATGGTAGAATAAGAGATGATGGTATCGTTGTTGTTTTATCTATAAAAGAAAAGGAACCAAAAAGCGATAAAGAAAAGTGTGACACAATGATTAGAAATAAAAAGAAAAAAGAAGAATATTTACCTCTACCGTTGAACCATAAATGAAATTTACCTTAGCATCGAGTAAAGCAAAGTAGTAGAAAAGAATAAAGGAAAGAAAGGCTTCGACGAGATTGAGCACAACGAAGAAAAGTGGGAAACCTCTATTGATTGTCACCTTCAATATAAGCTTCTTGAAGAAAAGATTACAATAGTGTCACTCTACAATAACTCTTCCTCTCCTTTGATCATGTAACTCTCTTTAGCCTAAAAATAAAATAAAAAAATAAAAATTACATTAAAAAAGAAAAGAAAAACCAAAACTAAAGCTCTCTCTAAGATGGTGTTTTCTGCCTTCGAGGTATGAGGGTATTTATAGAAGAAAACCAGAGAGATAGAATGCATTATGAAGATAGGAAGAGTTGGATATTTTTGAATTTGAATTCTTCCCTTATCTCCAAACTTGATTTGATTTATCCAGAAATTCAATTCTAATCTGTAGGTGTTAATTGCTGAATATCACTTACCAACTAATAGAATTTGGACGAGTAATCAACAGAAGAATTGTAGCTCTTTCAGTCTTCTTTCTGTAGCATCTTGAATCATCAGATTGGACCTTCGATAGTGAAAGTTATGATTAAAATACTAAATAGTATCTAGTCTGAATCCGAATCTAGATTGCTTCATCTCATCCGTTCACTCTCAATCCATTTATCCACTTAGATTTTCAATTTGTCTTCTAGAATTGATAAGATATTCATTTATCTTCTGCGAAATAGATAGGGTCTTCAAATAATCCATTTTTTCTTTGAAATGAGATGATATTATATTATCTGATATATTCAGTTTTCAGATAAGATAGCTTCTATAACCTTTAGATTTGAATCGATCCCTTTTCTTTTGAACTTTTAAATTTAATTGGATAAATTTCATGATTATCTTCTCCATATCATACCCTGCATGAATTAAGATATTAAGATAAGTTATTTGTAATATTCATTACAGAATATATGTAGGAATGTTATAATATTTATGCAATATATGTGTCCAAACAGCGCCCCATACAACACTTCAGATATCAGGCTACTGCTTTCGGAGACTTATCATTACGCGCCCCACATGACACTTTAGAAATAGCACCGTTAGAAATATGACATCATACCGGTTTCCATCAGTTTTTCCCACCCCAGTGTAAGTTGAGTACTTTAATATATATATATATATAATATATATATATATATAATATATATATATATATATATATATTATATATATATATATATATATATATATATATATATATATATATATATATATATATATTGCCCAAAGATAATGTCCCAAGTGTATACTATAATCCAATATTCATGATTATTCAATTACGGGGATCAACATGAGTATAATATCAGGAGCATAATATCAGGAGTTTCCCTATTACAGGGGTTCAGGAATACAGGAGTTCAGGAGCACAGGAGTTTAGGAGTACCAAATATCTGGTATCAGTATAATAATCATGTCAAGGCCCCATAAAAGTGATAGTCATGAATATGCAAAGTAATACAGGTGTCAGGTACAATAGTATCCAGTCAGGTGTTACATTATCAGATCAAGTGTACTAGTACCATATGAAAGCATGTCAAGTGAGTGATAGCATGTCAATCGTTAAGTGTTATATAACAGGAGTCAGGTATCAGTGTTTTAGTGATGACATGTCAAGTACCGGTGTCAGATATCATGTGTCAAGTATCAGGTGTCAAGTATAACATGTCAAGTACCGATGTCAGATATCATAAGTCAAATATAACATGTCAAGTGCTGTGTCAAGTGTAACATATCAGTGCCGGTGTCCGGTATCATGTGAGCATCAGATGTCAGGTAATCATCCAGTTATGTAACATGGTACAGGGGAACAGTATAAATAAACATTTCAAACTCTTCACAACCATATCTAATAACAATAAATTAGTCTATTTATTAGCCATGCAAAGCCGAGCGAAGCGGGAGTAGATCTAGGCATACCCAGTATAATACTGACCGACAGATATACATAAAACATGCTAATTTTAGAAATCACTCGAATATCATATACCAACTCACATAATGAGACGTCATATAATAAAAAGCAAAATAATAATTATTAGGCATGTAACGATAGTAATAATGCATGAATCAACATAAGAAATGTACTCGCCTATCACCGGAATGAAATACTGAGCAAAATCCGGGAAGTCCGCTAACATGTATGAGCAAGCTCTTAATCCATATATATTAAAATAAATATATATATTATATATTATAAATATTAGAGAGAATGAGAGAGAGAGAGAGAGTTGTAGGAAAAAAGAGAGAGTGTGTATAGGGTATGTTAAAAAGAGGGAAAATATAAGGAATTAAAGGGGAGGGGTATGATGGAAATTATGGAGAAGTAATTAGGGGATAAAGGGGAGGGTATTTAGGGGAATTAAATATAAAGAGTTATTTATGGAAAGGGAGGAAAGAAAGAAAGAAAGAAAAGAAAGAAAGAAAGAAAGGAGGAGGAGAGGGGAATGGTGGAGAATTTTTGAGAAGAAGATGAAGTTGTGGTGATGGGTTTGGATGAAATTGGAGAAGGAGGAGTGGTGTTTGGGGATGATGGAAGTGGAGAAGGAAGTAGGGAGGTGGGAGGTGGCGGTGCCGGTGGCTAGGGGCGGCGGTGGTGGCGGCTCAGGTGGTGGAGGCGGCAGTTGAGGTAGGGGAGAGAGAGGTTGTTGGTTGGGGGAATGAAATGAAGGAGATAAGGAAGGAGAAGAGGAGAAGGGAAGGAATTAATAGGGTGAAGAAGTGAGGGGAAAATGAGAGGGGATGGCGGAGGGATAGGCTGCTATTGTAGCCCATCATGCCCCTGCTACTGCTGCAGGCGGCTGCAGGATATGGGGTGCAGGGCATGGGGAAGGTAAGGGGGAAGAAAAGAAAAGAAAGAAAAAGAAAGAAAAATGGAAAAAAAATAAAGGGAAAGAAAAGAAATAGTAAAATAATAATAAATAAATATATTATTAAATAATTAAATTAATAGAATATTCTGGAAGTGTAAAGTAGGGGAGTGGAGAAGGAAAAAACAAGAAAAGAAAAGAACGGTAAATAATATTATTATTTTAATATGGCAAAATTTGATTGTTTCAGAAACGTTTCGAAAACTACTCAAAAATATTAAATATTTTTTTAAGATGCTCAGTGAAATCGGATTCGAGAAATTCAATTTAGTTTTCAAATTAAGAATCCTGGAATCTTCTGGTGATACTGGCGGACACCAGAATCGGTCAAATTTTGATAAATTTAGAAAAATCTCAAAAAATATATTAGATAGATTATGAAATTCTAAGAAGTAATGTGAAAGCTATTTCTGAAAATTCAATTCCATTTGAAAACTAAAAAATTCAGGAATTGGTTAGTGATGCCGACTAATAACGGTTTTGGAGATTTTGCAGAAAAATTCTAAAAAATTATGAAAAATCTAAAATACTAGAAAACAGTGTTTGAAATAGAAATTGATCAAATCGGACTACCATAAAGGTCAAATTGGGCGGTATACCGGCATCGGGTTCCCGGTCTGGGTCAGGGTCAACTCGAAAATAAATACTGGAAGAAAATTGAAGCAATAAGGTCAAAAAAATTAGGACACGTATCTGGGTACGTATCTCGGGGAACAGGGTGCTACACTAACAAAAAAGCCATTCATACTTTAAAATCGACCCTAAATGATGAGTATTTATCTAGGGTTGTTAACTTTGATTCGGCTTTTGTAGTATGGAACACTCTTGTCTCCCTTGGTGAACAAAAGCAATACTATATGGGGAGTAACTCAGATGACCCCTTTGAGGTAAACTCTGAATCTGAGCTTGATGAGGATGTTGACATGCCATATGATAAACTTGCTATATTTTATCAACTTCTTAAAAATATGAATTGTTAAAAATGGAAAACAAAAGTTTGAAAAATAAAAATGATTTGGTTTTAAAGGAAAAAGATTCTTTTAAAAATAATTTTGAAATTGTTTCGAAAGAAAATGAAGTTTTCAAAAACCAAGTTGTTTTAATTGAAAAAGAAAACGAGATTGCCTTAAAGGAAAATAACTCTTTTAAAAAGAAAAATATTTTGAAAGAAAAAAAAATATTTCTATTTCTAAAATGAAAAGAGATTTTGTGTCTTATGCTTCTTCTTCCAAAATTAATAATGATATTTCTATTATGAAGAAGAACATTGATTGTTTCAGCTCCACTTTGAGCCAATATGCTATTGATCATTCTAGATTGGATTGCATGTTCGCAAGAAATAAATTTCACATATTCATGCACATACCCCACCGCATACATATGCACACCATGCTTACACTCACACACTCATATGCATGCTAGAGTGTACACATGTACACGTTGTGACCGACAAGGCCATCTTACAAGATTTTGCTTTTATAGATTAAATTGTATAAATTTTACAAATAAAAATATTTGGGTTTCTTAAAATGCTAACCCCCATGGACCCAAAAAGAAAAATCTGGGTACCAAAATTCTCACCTCTTGTATTTGATGTAGGTGCGGGCTCTCACATGACGTGAGAGGGATGGTGCCTTGGTGGTGGATGCATGAGCTAGATGGATATACCTAATTGATGCATCGCTATCAAGAAAGTTTGTGGAGGACCACCATGGTTTGAAGACTTAGAGATTAGTTCATATAGTTTGGTAACTATCTCTAAACTCCTATTTATATTTACATGTTTTTGTATTAATGTTTTTAGTATGTCATCATTTTAATACTCATTATATTAAATGCAGTGTTATTAGACATATGATATACATAGATTGTCTTTGAGATACACCCATTATCATATGAATTCACATTTTACGTTATCACAATTATTTAACTACTATGTATATACTAGTTCTAAAACATGCACATTTAGCCTAATGATCATGTTTGTTTTATGCTTCCTGTGATGATTACTTGTTTAGATGTAGTTTTCATTAAAACTTGTGTTTATACTTGTACAAATAATGAGCCACACTTGATTATTGTGTATTTGTGCTTCATTACTCATTTATACTCATTACATGTACTTAAATAATCTAGTTTTGATGATTCTTGCATTTATATTTATTTTTATATTCTTGTACATGTTTAGCTTCATGTATATATTATTTTTGTTTAAAACTAATAGATATACATGAATATCCTTGAGTCACTTGCTTTCATGAAAAATTTTATTATGAACTCATTTGTGTTTTGATATATATGTATACTTTTAGTTTTGACAAACATACATATATCTTGAAGCTTGTTTTGTTTTTGATAAAAATAATTTTTTTTGAAGTTTTGATGATTTCATTTCAATTGAGCTTCCTGCCTTATTTTCATGATTTTGTTGATTACATGATTTTTGTATACTCTATATATCTTTTCTTTACTCATGATTTTTGTTTCTTGAGTCATATATATGCTTTATTGCTTTTTGAGTGTCAATTTATATTTATGTTTTATTCCTTACTTGAAGGATCTTTAACTAGTTTTTCAAAAATTACTTTTAACTAGTTATTTATTCTTCACTTGGTAGTGTTTTCAATTTATATCTATTTTCAAATCCTATTTTTGAAAACTTCTACCCTTTGAAGGGCGGATGGTTTGGCGACCATGCCTTATTGAAAATCTTTTTATCATGTGCATGATAAGGGTGGATTGTTATGAGTTATCTACATAATTTTCATGATCTATTCATTTTGTATACTCATGCTAGTTTAGTATATATGTATGATTCAAATCTCAAGGGATATTTTCATATATACATATATATGAATTTGATTGTGCTTGTTTTACATGTCCATACATTTTAAAGCATAAATCATGTTTATGCTAAACTTGATTTTATCCTAAATGTTAATTGATATCTTTACAAGCTTATGCATTGATTTCAATTGGTATTTATTTGATATCAAAATATACTTCATGGTTCACCTTCAATAGGTTCAAAAACTACTATTGGTATATTAAAAATCTTAATTGTCTACAAGTGCTACCAACATTTATTTTGTCAACTATTATTTGATTTCAAGTTGTATCAAAATTCATTTTGTTGACTTAAAGAAATTTCAAAATTTGTTTTAAAGTGGCATTAAAATTTTCTTTTAAAATTTGTTGATATATATTACCTATATGCAAGGGGAGCTTAACATCTCCTCTATATATAGATTCATGTTGAGTGTACTTTATATATTGAGGAGCTTGATCTCTCTTCATTATGTAGTACATGTGTGTAGGGACAGCTTAACATCTCTATTTCTACATTATTTATTATACTTTATATGGGTTAGGGTCTAGTCATCCCTTCTCCATATAATACATGTATGCAGGGGGAGGTAACTTAATGTCTCTCCTCTTCATGAATGTATATCGCATATACATTTTTATTATTTGTTTGTCTTCACCGCTTTATTGATGAATCGACAAAAAAGGAGAGAAGAATTTAGAGAGTTAATATATGCATGTTTAATATTTGTTATTTATGCATATATTTGTATTTCGTTTATAAGTCTTCATTGAATATCTTTATGTTTATTTGCCATGCATGAGTTAAAGGGAAGCTTCTATGAAGCTTTAATCCATGCATATATAACTCTATGAGTTTTGTCATCATCAAAAAGGGGGAGATTGTTGGCCCAAAAGCCCATCACCCTAGTTTTGATGATGATTAACTCATATAGTTATCGTACTAATGATCTTGTGTTTAATAAGTTTCAGATTTTCTATCAAGATCTTAGTCGGTGTTTAGCTTCAATAAAAAATTTGAAGTCAAGTTTTGAAGTTAGCACGTGTTGATTCAAGAGCTCGCGCTTCAATGATTGCATCAAGTACTCGAGAGGAGTCTAGCTCTTTGGATCAAGGTTTGGACCAAGTCAAGAAGGAGAAGAAGATTTTTAAGACTTGAGTCTTAGTTTGTAAGTGTTAAGATTTTGTTTTTAGATAAAATGTAAAGGATAGATTAGTTGTGGATTGCTCAAGCTCATACACACACATACAAAATTTATATATGTTTTTATAAGAATAATTTTGATTTTATAAATACCGTTTTGGTTTTGAGCTTCAAAGTAGATATCCTTATGTTTCATGAATAGAGTTCATCAAAACAAGATTACATGTTTTATATGTATTTTAGATTTCATCCATACACATTAATGGTTCAAATATTTAGAAAAACTTATTTGATGTTTCGATGTCATGTGTTTGAGTTTTGTTTAAGTCAAAACTTATTTTGAGCTTAATGGTAAAAAACATAGATATTTCATCTTATATGTGTATTGGATCATATCCATACACACCAAGATTTAAAAGTGTTCAAAATATCTTATCTTTGTATTTGAACAAATTTTGGAAAAATTATTTTTCAAATTGAAGTTTTATTTTGAAAATACGATTTTTGGTTTAAAGTAAAAATTCTTTATCGCAAAAATAGTTCAATATGTTTGTAATATGTGTTGATTTTTAATCACACATATTTAGATTTCAAAGTATTTATATGAACTTATTTTTGTGGATTTTACGTGATTTTATGTGATTTTATAGGTTATTAAAAGACTAAGTTTTAATCCCTAAAACCTAGACCTAGGCATTTGGTGGTTGACCAAAACAGAAGTCAGTTGACCGAGCGGTCGACCGAGGTGCACAGGCAACATGCACAAGCCTAGCTTGAGGGCCGGTTGACCAATCCAGAGAGTTTACTTTCTGGATCTGGCACCAGTCACCGAGCAGTCGACCGACCAGAGAGCAGTGCTCTCTGATTCTTGCCTCGGTCGACCGAACGGTCGACTGATAGGTCAAACCTGGGTGCGGTCTATTGTGCGGTCGATCGGCAACCCCAACGGTCATAAATATGACCGTTAGCCGGTCGACCGATAGCTCAGTTTGGCCAGAAAACTTAGCCCAACGGCTAGTTTTCTGAACCATATAAAAGGGGTTCTCTTGTCCAGTTTTAGATAAGATTTTGGAGAAGTTTTAGAGCTAGTTTATCCCATCTATCTTTCGTTTTGTCTCCATTTGTTTTTGGGCTAAAACTTCATATCAAAATGAAAGTTTTTAAGAGTTTATTAAAAGAAATTTCTTCTTTTTCACCACTCAATCTACCTTGTTTTCTCATACAAACTTGAGCTTTTCATTGCTATATTTATTCTTTAGGAATCATTTGTTGTGAGAGTATTTTTGGTGATCAAAGTGTAAAGATCACCAAGTTTACATCTTTGTATTTAAGGAGGCGAACTTGTGGGCTCGCGGTGTGTAGAGTTCTTGAGAGAATTCATTGTAGAGGTGTGACCTTGGCAAGCTAGTGTGCTTGCGTGTGTTGTTCTTGCAGGAACAAGCGAGGGACTTGTGGGTTCAAGAGTTCTTAAGGGAGCTCATTGTAGGTGTCGCAGCACCGAATGATCTTGCGGGTCGATTATAGTGAAAATCCTTTATAGTGTTGAAGGCAGGGACGTAGAGAAAGTATGCTCGAACCTCGAAACAACTCTCCCGTGTTTGCGTTTGCTCATCTCTCTCTCTCTCACTTGTGTTATATATCTTGCATTCTTATATTGTATATAAATCTTGCATGCTTAATATATCTTTTTCTTAATTGATATATGCTTGGAATTATTTACTCACGCTTGTATTCAACGAAGAGAGTCATAGAGACACCTAAACTCTTAATCTAGAGGAATCTTTAGGAGATAGTCCAGAGCTCTTCACCGGGAATTCGGCTACACTCTTGTGTTATATTTTGTGTGTTTGTATAATAGTTTTTAGTTTGCATAATTAGGTTTACTTCTGCATTTTTTTTGCATTATATTAGCTTGTCACCTATTCATACCCCCTCTAGGTGACTTATAGAAGATATCTTTATGTTTCGTGAATAGAGTTCATCAAAACAAATTTTCATGCTTTATATGCATTTTGAATTTCATTCATATATATTGATGTTTCAAATGTTTAGAAATACTTATTTGATGTTTATATATCATGTGTTTATGTTTTGTATTTATTAAAACTTATTTTAGAGCTTATTATCAAAAACATAGATATTTCATCTTATATGTGTATTGGATCATATCCATACGCACTATTCTTCATATGAGATTTAATATCATGTTTTTGTATTTGAATAAGTTTTGGAAAAATCAGTTTTTCATTTCAAAGATGATTTTTTGAAAAATACCGGTCTTTATTTAAAGCTGAATTTCTATATCACAAAAGTAGTTCAATATGTTTGTAATATATGTTGATTTTTGATCACACATATTTGTAATTCAAAGTATTTCAATGAACTTATTTTTGTCAATTTTATGGGATTTTATAAAATATTGAAAGACTAAGTTTTAATCCCTAATTAACCCTAACCTGGGCTTTTGGCGGTCGACCGACTGGTCGATCGGACCAGAAGTCGGTCGATCGAGTTGTCGACCAATGTGCACAAAAACGTGCACAAGCCTGGCTTGTGGGCCGGTCAACCAATCGGTCGACCAGCCGAAGAGCATTGCTCTCTAGTTCTAGCATCGGTCGATCGATCGGTCAAGACCTGGGTGCGGTCGACCGGGCGGTCGAAACGGTCACAAATATGACCCTTGGCAACGACTAATTTTTTGTAGCTCTATAAAAGGAGGCTGTTTTGGCTAGTTTTGCACAAGATTTTGGAGCAGTTTTAGAGCCAGGTTTTTCTATCTCTCTTAGGATTTTTCTCCACTTGTTTTTGTGCTAAAACTTTCATACAAAAGGAGAGCTTTAAGTGCGTTTTCAAAAGAGATGTCTTGAGTTTTCCACCATAACTCTATCTTGTTTTTCTCACACAAACTTGAGCTTTCCATTGCTATATCAATCCTCTTTGGATCCTTGTTGTGAGAGTTTTTTTTTGATCAAGAGAAGTGATCACAAGTTTTCATTCTTGTATTGTGAGGAGTTGTAGAGGTTGTGGCCTCGGTGAAGAAAGTTTTATGGTTATCAAGTGAACTGATCACTAAGTGTTCCAATTGTAGTTAGAGGAATTGTAAGAGGTGCGGCCTCGGCAAGCCAGTGTGCTTGCGTGTGTTGTTCTTGTGAGAACAAGTAAGGGACTTGCGGGTCCAAGAGCTCTTGAGGGAGCTCGGTGTAGGTGTTGCGGCACTGAGTGATCTTGCATGATCGATTTTTTTGAAAATCCTTCATAGTGCTGAAGGCGGGGACGTAGAGCAAGTGTGCTCGAACCTCGAAATATTTCTCCCGTTTTTGCAATTGCTAATTAATCGGGGGAAAACTATGCACAAATAGTGTTGTTTTGAAATGAATATTTAAAGTGTGTGTGCTTTGGCTTCCTCGATACTTCCGTTATAACATACAGGCTAAAACGAGTCGAATCCATTAGGATGCGAGGTGATAGAAGCTTACACGGTATGTTCACGTGTATGTTAACAGTTCTTCAATGTTTGATAGAATGAAAAGAAAAGAAAATAAAGAATGAAAATAGAAGTACGGTGAAACATGAAGAAGTGGGAAACATAGAAAAGAATGTATATGTGGTTTTTGAGATATATTTCTAAAAGAAAGAAAACTCATGGCTACTAACTACTAATGACTCCACCAACATGCTAACCTCTTAGTGATAGTTGCCTCACAAGAATCATTGGCCATCACTAGTCCTTGGTTAAAGAGCTTTTCAAAGCATGACCCATATGTTAACTCATCACATCCAAACTCACATCCAAACTCAACACAGCAAGTGCAAGTTATACTTAAACCAACAAAACTAAACAAAAGTAAGTATGGAATAAAGTAATGTTAGCTTGTTAGAGAGTTAGATCCATCATCATGAGCTATCAATGGCTCTTGCAAGAGCAAGGCCAAGTAGAGGCTATTAGATTCATGTGGATTATCAAATAAGAAGTTAGACTAGTTAGTGGTTAGTAGTTAGTTGCCATAAGATAAAAGATTAGCTACACATGTAAAAGAAGTTAGAGAAGAAGAAAACAGAGATAAAGGAAGAACCTTTCATAGAGTGTAACCCTCTATTACAAGAACTTTCTCTTCAATCCTATGATTACTCTCTTTCCTATTACATGATCTATCAAAATGGAAAATATAAAAAAAGAAGAAGAACAACTAATCTAAACTAGCCTAAACTACAACATGGAGAAGAAACTACCCTAGCTCTCTGTGTTTCTCCCTCTTCAGAATCCCAGGGGGTATCTATAGGCACCAGGGGAAAGGGGACCAGGGGGATAACCCTTGGCCGAAAGCACGGGCGCGGTCGCGCTCGTACGGCCACGGAATCGCTGCCTAGGCTGCGTTTTCGCGGCTCTTCTAGAGTCGCGCGTGTGGCGCCTGCTGCCGCGCGCTATCGCATCTGTCTCCTATCAGTTGGATGTCCAAATTTCTGGTTTTAGGCCCCTTGTTTTAACGAATTAGCTCTCCAAAGTCAATGGCTATATTATAGGACTTTAATAATCTATTAAATGGTGATATAGTGTCTTTTTCTTTATTGCACACCATGAACCTAGAAACATAAAAGACAGGTATTATTAGTAGAATTTAATATGAAATAAAGTGAAGATGTGGTATGAAATATGCAGTTTTAGAGACTAATCACACCCCCACACTTATCTTTTGCTCGTCCCGAGCAAAATGAAAAGCTAAAGGAATTATTACACCACTTTCGCAGGTGACGTGATTGCACTGAGCATGTGCAACAAGCCATTAAACCTCTAGGTTTCCCCTAGAGGAGGAGTTTTATCTCCTGAGGGTTTTCAGAAGATTACACCCACAAAATCCACCAAAAAAGAAATCAAATGTTAGTATTTTGAAAACACATTTTGAAATAGAGAAAAGTGTTGAAGTATTTTTTGTGAAAATATAAGTGATCCAAGGTCAGAGGTTAACCAGAAATTATTCTTCTTTAAACTTAGTTGAAATGCAAAATCTTTTTATAAATTAAATGTAAGAATTTAAAATGGAATTGATTCTTTGATCTTTCATAAAACTCTTCGAAAAATATACACTTTGTTAACTGTGAAGATTTTTAGGATATTGACTCAAACTTTCATGTCGTTGATTTGTGTATATTTATATATTTTTTTCTTCCCTTAGTTTTCTTAGGCTTTCTTATTTACCGGGTAGTGAGCCTTTAGCCGGTGACTCCCAAACCAGATGATCTTAGGGTACCATATGAGAAAACATCTCTCGAACTTTAAGACTCCAGTAAACAAGGACATAAAACTAAAGGGGATTATTTTATTTTTGTCCACTGTTTTATATGTGAATAATCATACTTCCTGAGGCATAATTACCCAACTTCAATAAGTAGTTTTTATATCATCATTTTTTTAATATATTTTTATGGCATTTTCAGTCTTTGTTTCAATCCCAAAAATTGTGTAAGTGTGAAGTGCATAAATCTAAGGCAAAAAATGCATAAATCTAAGGCAAAAGATTCAAGATCAAGTTTTCTTTCCAATCTTACTTCCTTATCTTAAAATTTAAACAAGATCTATTATTTTGACTTCGTTTAAAAATTCATAATTTTAGGTCTTCGTAATTCCTAAGATAATCTTAATTTTCTTAAAAATAAATCAAAACTATTTCCCTTGTGTAAAAAAGTTTTGTAAAATGAAAAAGAAAAAAGTTTCTATATAATTTTTTTTAATTAAAAAGAAGTGTAAAAGAAAGAAAATGTAAAACTAACTATGTTAGTAAACCCTCCGCCACACTTATCTCATGCATTGTCCTCAATGCATCGTGAATGTGTATATACATGAAATAAATGGAGAGGAAAGGAAGACTACCTCATGGTGGTGGTTCCGGTGGTGGTCTGACTGGGTCAAGCGTTACATTCAATTAAGATATCATTGATCTTGCAGAAACCCACCAGTGACCTCTCTAATACGACCAAGTAAAATGTTGATTGAATGAATGGTCTTATTTAAAAAATTATCCCCATCTAATTTTTAATTTTTAAAAATAATTACTGAGTCATTTTCTCCCACATCCTTGTCCAAAAATGAAGCGTGATTTTAGAAGATGATTGATTTGGACTCAAATAGAACAGGAGTAAAAACTGATACCAACTTGGGAATTTGAGTCAGATCAAGTCGAGAGTCAACAATAAGAGTCAAAATTGGTTCAAAAATAGGGTCCAAACTAAAGAATTAACGTTCACACACTTTCCCCATCAATGAAATGTATTCATAAGATATTGGTGATTCTATTTCACGATGTACTGGTACAGGATTCAATGTTGACTCTGGAATAGAGAAAAAGTCTGATAAAGATACCGGGTCATTATTGAATCAAAAAGTGAAATGGAATTACTCATGAGGTTCAGGATCAATTTCAAGCTCAAGTTCAATTTTGGGAAAAGGATAACTTGCCAAAATGTCAAGGTGGTTTTTAAAATTTTGGGCAAGTTTAAATGGATGTAATCAAATTGAATCTTGATTTTCGTCCACGAAAGGAATGAATGATGAAATGATCGATTCAAGTTCAGAAATTATGGGAATTAAAACTGGCTCAAGAACGTTACTTAGTTTAGGTAACATTACAGGAGTCGATATTGATTCAAGGATTAGACTCGAATCACTAAATTGAAGCTCAGGTTCACATTCATCTTCAAGTTCAATTTCAGGAAATAGATAACTTGCCAAAGTATCAGGAATTGGATGTTGGTTAAGTTCAGGTTGGTCTGATGAAATTGAAGCTGGATTTCCAAAATAGAATAATTCTTAAGTTATATGAACATCTGATGGACATGGGAACTCAGTCATATTTTTGATTATTCGCTTGGTCTCTTGCACGAATTTCATAGTTTTTTTCCATAATGATTTTTCTTTGAGTGGTTCTGGAAAAGAACTATATGAATTTTGAAAATTTTGTGGACATGATGAGGCCATATTGTTTTCAAATTATTTTTGGGCCTCTATCGCTTCTTCCAAAGTCCTTTGCAACGATGATTTTTTTCAATTGGTGGTTTAAGAAAAGGAAGATATGAAGCAGAATTGGGGAATGAATATTGTTAAAATTGTGTACAATGTGGTTGAAAATTTGACTCGGGGGAGGTAAATCCCCATGAACTCTGTGAAGAGTTGAAATTATTTTGAAAATAATGGTCATAAGATTGGGGATATGGGTCATATTGAGTCGGATAATCCCAACTCGGCATATATGGTTAGTTCATGTTGTATATAGCCGGGTTGGAGTTATCCGAGTGAGTTTGGAGTGAAATATGAATTCATATTCGGATTGAAAAAATTGTTGTTGTTGAAATCCATATCACAATTTACAAAAAAAAAAAAAAGAAAACAACAAACAAACAAACAAAAAGAAAAAGAAAAAGAAAATTAAAACAAGCCTATGCTATAGTTGACTTAGACCTAGACGACTCCTAACTGGTTAGATTTTCCACGGGGGGTATATTGTCGGAATCTGACAACGAGTTAATCAGTCAGGTATGGGCAAGATTAGTGGAAGGTATCCGTACCGGAGCAACGGGGCTAATTATGCCAAACCACTATTCTTAGAAATTTCGCCTCTCAATCCCCAACCTTAGACACTAATTTGACAAGAGTCAACTTCTAATAACTTTTTCCTTAGGTCAATCTCTTAAATGAGTCCGAGATGTCCCTAGGGGTCAACGTCTAGCAAATTTATTTAAGCTTAGGTTGTGTGAGTGGGGAGGTGGTTTTTGGGCTAAGGGAGGGTAATGCCTTCCCCACCTTATGTTGTCTTGGGTTTTGCCCTTAAGTTCGATTGGTGCAAGTGTGCAATGTAGATAATAATGAACATAAAAAGTGAGTAAATCACTGAAGTCTTCGTCCTAACTATATGCAATGCAATATGTACACCTCCGTTAAGATCACAACAACACAAGAACAAATTACAGTATATTGGAATAAAAATTTGCACGTGCCTAGATGCAAATATCTAAACCGTTTTAAAATATCCAATTACCGTATTTTAGTTCTTAGAATTATTACAGTGCACAGGTAATATAAACAAAAACTAGCAGCAGAATATAAGAATATACAAGAATTTACCCAACCACACAAGAGTAAGTGTGGACTTCTACAATGCTAAAACTTTAACCTACACACCAAAAAATAAAAAGAAAAGTTAATAAAAACGTGAAATCAAACCGTTCTCATCCCCAGCAACGGCGCTAAAATTTGATCGGGGGAAACCGCGCACAAAAAGTGTTGTTTTGAAATGAATATTTAAAGTGTGTGTGCTTTGGCTTCCTCGATACTTCCGTTACAGCATAGAGGCTAGAACGAGTCGAATCCACTAGGACGGGAGGTGATAGAAGCTTACCTGGTATGTTCACGTGTATGTTAACGGTTCTTCAATGTTTGAAAGAATGAAAAGAAAAGAAAACAAAGAATGAAAAGAGAAGTACGGTGAAACACGAAGAAGTGGGAAACATAGAAAAGAATGTATTTTGATTTTTGAGATATATTTCTAAAATAAAGTGAAAAAGAAAGAAAATTCATGGCTACTAACTACTAATGACTTCACCAACATGCTAACCTCTTAGTGATAGTTGTCTCACGTGCATCGTTGGCCTTCACTAGTCCTTAGTTCAAGAACTTTTCAAAGCATGACCTATATGTTAACTCAGCACATCCAAACTCAACACAACAAGTGCAATCTACACTTAAACCATCAAAACTAAACATGTGTAAGTATGGAATAAAATAATGTTAGCTTGTTAGAGAGTTAGGATGTTAGAGTGTTAGATCCATCATCATGAGCCATCAATGGCTCTTGCAAGAGTAAGGCCAAGTAGAGGCTATTAGATTCATGTAGATTATCAAATAAGAAGTCAGACTAATTAGTGGTTAGTAGTTAGCTACCAAGAGAGAAAAGATTAGCTGCACATGTAAAAGAAGTTAGAGAAGAAGAAAATAGAGATAAAGGAAGAACCTTTCATAGAGTCACCCTCCATTATAAGAACTTTCTCTTCTATCCTATGATCACTCTCTTTCCTATTACATGATCTATCAAAATAGAAAATACAAAAGAAGAAGAAGAACAACTAATCTAAACTAGCATAAACTATAACATAGAGAAGAAACTATCCTAACACTCTGTATTTCTCCCTCTTCAAAACCCCAGGGGGGTATTTATAGGCACCAGGGGAAAGGGGGCCAGGGGGACAACGCTGCCCAAAGCACGGGTGCGGCCGCCCCTGTACGGCCGCAGAAATGCGACCCAGGCCGTGTTTCTGCAGCTCTTAGAGCCGCGCACGCGGCGCCTGCTACCGCACGCTGTCGTGTCTGTCCCCTGTTAGTTGGATATCCCAATTTCTGGTTTTGGGCCTATGGTTTTGACCAATCAGCTCTCCAAAGTCAATGGCTATGTTATAGGCCTATTAAATGGTGATTTAGGGTCTTCATCTTCATTGCACACCATGGACCTAGAAACATATAAGAGATGTATTATTAGCAGAATTTAATATGAAATAAATGTGAAGATGTGCATGAAATATACAGTTTTAGAGACTAATCACTCATTTCTCTCTTTCACATGTGTTTATATATCTTGCATGCTTATATTGTTTATTTCTTTATATGCTTGATATATTTATGCTTAATTGATATATGCTTGGGATTGTTTGCTCACACTTGCATTTAACTAAGAGAGTCTTTGTGGCACCTCAACTCTTAATCTAGAGGAATCTTGAGGAGATAGTCCAAGCCATTCACTGAGAATTCGTATACACTCTTTGCTTATACTTTGTGTGTCTGCATAATTAGTTTTAATTCACATTTGTTTTGCATTAGATTAGCTTGTCACCTGTTCACCCCCTCTAGGTGACCTACATTGATAGGCTTGGTGATGCATGGTCGGTCTGGTTTGCCTATGGTTGGTCCTTCTTGTTCTTTTTGGAATGACTGCGACATTCATTCACTTTGTGTCTCTCTTTATTGCAGACATAGAAATTTCTCTTTAAGCACTTGTTCTTCCCTTCTTGGTCCTTGGCTTTGTACCCTGGGGCAATTTTCTTCCGCTTCAAGCCTTTGGAAGTGGATGCTTTCCCTTTGAGTATTTGATCATATTAGTCTTAGCTTCATAGGAGTTCTTGTTACTCCTCTTCTTGAATTTTCGAGTGTCCTCCTCAATCTTAAGCCTCACAATAAGATCTCCCCACTTCATCTCCTTGCACTTGTGCTTTAGGTAGTTCTTGAAATCGCTCCACGCAGGTGGGAGTTTCTCTACGATAGTAGCAACCTGAAAAGTTTCAAGTAGAACCATACCTTTAATCTCGATCTCGTGGAAGATAAGTTGAAATTCTTACACCTGACTAATTACAGTCCTGCTATCCGCCATCTTGTACTTCAGAAATTATCCAACAATGAACTTCTTAGTGCCGGCATCCTCGGTCTTATACTTTTTGTCAGGACTTGCCCATAACTTCTTTGGTGTTGGGATAGGATTGTAGACATTATAAAGAGAGTCATCCAGTCCATTCAAAATATAATTTGAGCAAAAGAAGTCAATTTGTGTCCATGCATTAATTGCAAGGACAGAATCCCGATCAGTTTCAGCTTTGGATGGATCTTCTTGCAGGAATTTGGCCAGATGTACAGTGGTCAGGTAGAAGAGCATCTTCTGTTACCATATCAAGAAATTCTATGCCATCAAACTTTTCTGACTTCTCCGGCTTTGGCTTAGGAAGTGGAGCAGACACCATTGTCTGAATTGGCATTTCAGAACCCTGCTGGAACTATCCTAGTGATTAGTTTCAGACATCTTCTACATTCTGGCAGAGTAGAAGTTAGTAACTTCAATAATTAATTGTCTTAAGAATTTTATATCTGACAACTAATCAAGATCACTGATCTAATTGGCCAGAATATCAGGTGGGAGATTATTTGTTCAATAGAACGTTCTTTAATTACAGAATCTTCTTTCAATTTCCTTCCTTAGTTAAATCCCAATTAGACTGGAATTAATCAGTCTCAATATATAATCAATATATTCACAATAATATTTATAAAATAAATATTCCAGCATAACTCCAGTAAAAAGAATGATAGTTCAATTATATAGTGTATGGAGTAAGGTACGCATATAGAGAATCTCTTTAAGACAATTACGTCCCTCGCTATGGTGCTAAGGGGTTAGTGGACACTGGTCTCTCAAGATACGAATTTGAAAAAATATATGTATAAAGGTGTAACACCTCATTCCTGGGATACGTACCCAGATACGTGTCCCAATTTTTTTGACCGTATTGTTTTAATTTTTTCAGGTATTTATTTTTGGGTTGTGATTGCTTATGATATTTGGTATCGGATCTGGATTCTCAGCCTTAGAGTCAGCCCTGACCTGAACCGGGAACCAGATACGGCTTACTGCCCGATTTGACCTTTCTGGTAGTTCGATTTGACCAATTTTAGTTTCAAATATTGTTTTTCAATATTTTAGATTTTTCAATATTTTTTGTAATTTTTCAGAATTATTCTGTAAAATCTTCAAAACTGGTGTCGATTGGCATCGTTGACTGATTCTCAGATTTTTAGTTTTCAAACAAAGTTGAATTTTTAGAAACGGCTTTCACATTACTTCTTAGAATCTCATTTTCTATTTAAATACATTTTTTAGAATTTTTCTGAATTTGTCAAAATTTCACCGATTTTGGTGTCGACCGGTATCGCTGAAAGATTCTAAGATTTTTAATTTGAAAACCAGATTGAATTTCTTGAATTTGATTTCATCAAGCATATTAAAATAATATTTTCTATTTTCGAGAAATTTTTGGAGCGTTTCTGAAACAATCAATTTTACCCTATTTAAATAATATATTTTCCTTTCTTTTCTTTTCTTGCTTTCTCCATCTCCACTCTTCTACTTAAAATAATACTATCTGGTTTTCCCATTAATTTAATTATTTAATAATATATTTATTTATTAATTTTTTTCTTAATTTTTTCCTTTTTCTTATTTTCCTTTTCCCTTCTTTTCCTTTTTTTTTCTTCTTTCCTTTTTCTCCTTTACTTGCTCCATGCCCTGCTCCCATGCCGACCACTCCCTGCCAATGATGGCAGTAGCAGCACCAGCAGCTGCAATTGGCAACCATCCCTCCTCACTTCTCTCATAATCCCTACTCCTTCCCCTTCTCTTTATCTTTCCTTCTTTCTCCTTTCTACCTATTATTCTCCAAACCATCACCCTCACTCTCTCTCCCCACCCTCAACCGCCACCTCCACCACCAAGGCTGTTGCGCCACTGCTACCCCTAGCCACAGGCGCTGCCCCCCAACTCCCCACTTCCCTCCTCTCCAAATTCCATCTCCTTTTCTCCAATTTCACCAAAACTCATCACTTTACCATCTTCTCCAAAATTCTCCATCAGTCCCACAAATTCCTTGATTAGTCTCTAATTTTGCATAATTTTCATCACATTCTCATATTTATTTCATGTAAAATTTTGCTAATAAAACCTTGCTAGCTTGATCCTAGGTCCATGGTGTGCAAAGGACGAAGAAGACCTAAATCACCATTTAATTGGTGATTAAAAGCCTACCAAGTAGCCATTGACTTTAGAGTGAAGATTTTGTCAGTCCAGGGCATCAAATCTAAATCCAGAAGATCAAGGCATCAGAAGACAGACTGGGCGACGCGCTGCCCGAAGCCAGCGCGCGCCGCCTTGGCAGGCCGCGGAAACGCAGCCCTTGCCGCGTTTCCGCGGCCCTTTGGGCGCGCTTGCGCTTGCGCTTCGGGCCACGGGTTACCTACGTGGCCCTCTTTCCCCTGGTGCCTATAAATACCCCCAGGGGTCTTCAGTTGAAGCAGATCTAGAGTTAGAGCAAGTTGTGTAGTCTTGTTTTTAGTTTATAGTTGTTATTGTTGTTCTTCTTCTTCTAGTTTTAAGTTTTCGCCATTAGAGTGAAAGAGAGAGAGAGAGAGAGTGTAAGTGTTGTATTTGAAGGGTGACAAGCTAATACAAGTACTACTTCTATTTTTTCTTTCAATTTAGTTGTGCTTTCATTTGCTTTTACTTTCTTGTTTTAGTGTAAACTCATTTCTCTTTACTTCTTTCTTTTGTTGTTCTTGTTGTAGTGTAACTCCCTTCCTCTCAACTTCTTTTTCTTTGTTGTTTCTTTTACTTTTGTGGCTCACTAACTTTTCCTGAGCATGGCTAACTAACTACTAACCCACTAATTTCTAACACTTGATTGATAACCCAAATGAGTCAATAGTGTCAAAGAAACCTTGTGCAAACAAGAGTTATGGCATCATAAGATGAGGGTTCTAACTCTAATTTACCTACAAGTATTTACATTCTTATACTTCATGCTTAATGAGTTTTTGATGATCTATGGGTTGTGTACTTTATTTGTTATTATAAGTTAGAGACTTTTCCTTTTAACTTTGCCGATACCGTTAGTGCACTCGTGTCTTCCCTTATTCTCGCCTTCTATTGGATCTTGATAAGGGAATGTCCGAGTTTTTGCCGTGTAAAGCTAAGTTTCAGGATGAACTTTCACTCGATTTTCACGTGAATAGTTCTAATGCACAAGGGTTGTATTCGACTATGATCCATCGTAAGGCTATCTTCCAAAAGTTAGAAATTAGTGGGAGCACTTAGTAGAAAGTTAGCCATGCGTTTTTACAACTAAGAAAAAAATCACTTTTACAAACCACCAAAACATTTTCCAATAATTCTTAAAAATAACTTGTTTCACTTTTCAATTCTTTATTTGGAAACAAGAACTTTCTTTCTTCTTGAACTTTGAAGCCGCATCAAGCTTCCATCGCTCTCCCTCCTTGTGGATACGACCCGTATAACCACTTCGCTACTACGGAAGAATCGCAAAAGCAGTAACATCAACCCATACTCTTTTTTACTTATTCTTGTGCTTGCTTTTTACTGATCAAATTTTGGCGCCGTTACCGGGGAGGGAACGGCTTTGTTGCTCAATACTAATGATTGTTCTTTGTTTTTGTGTGTAGGAGAAGTACCAAGGAGCTCACTATCACGGGAAGTGAAAGTGGTAGCCAAGGACATTGTGTGAGGATTCATTTGCCCTCGGAAAAATTCGTGTAAAAGCGAGTTTTTCCGATTAAAGTACTAACAAACTCGTTTGCAGAGTTGCCGAAAGCCGCTAAAAAAATTGCTTTCTAAATTTTTAGTTTCCTTGGATGCTTCACCTTTATGCATGTATAATAAACTCAATAGAAATTCACTTGTTGTTTAATTGAAATTTGGATTAGACTTTCTCATTTAAGGCACGTGTCTATTTCAATTCATTTCAATTTCTGCTGAAGAGTGCTGGAGAAAAGGTACGTGTGCATTCATATAGAATAGGACCAACATTTTGAAGTGATTTACCGCTTTGAATATTAACTTGTTGTGAATAAACTACACACTTGCACAATTGACATTAAGGGCAAAACTCAAAATAAACAAGATAAGGTGGGGATTTCATCACCCTTCCTTAGCCCAAAAACTATCTCTAAGTGCACTCACACTTTCCCAAGCCTTAACTAAAAATCAATAGGCGTTGGCTCTAGGGACATGTCGGACTCACTAAGAGATTAACCGAGGTTGAAAATTGCAAGAACTATACTCCTGCAAAATTGGTCTCTAAGGAAAGTGGATTGAGAGGTAAAGCCTCGAAAGCTCCGTGGTTTTGCGTAATTAGGCCCGTGGCTCCGCCCAGATACCTCCCCTCGAGCTTTGTCCTTTCCTAGCCGATTAGCTTGTAGTCGAGTTCCTGCAACAACCTTCCCCAGAGAATCGACCAGTTAGGAGTCATCTTGGTCTAGGTACCTTAGACTAAGGCTTGTGGTTATTTTTCTTTCTTTTGTTCATTTTTTTTTCTTTTTCAATTGTTTGTTGTCTTCACATTATTTGTGGTGTGCTGCATGTAAGAGTGGGTGAGGGATCCGTCAACTTCCAGATTAATAAGAAACACTTTTCTACCCTTTCATCCAGAACCGATGATGGCGTCACTTCAGGATAGATTTTACCCGATCAGAACTTCACTTCCATCTTGCATAAAACTTCCTGAAGCAAACGGAAATAACTTCGAGTTACAACCTCAATTCATTAACACTCTTCCCAAATTTCATGGCTTAGAATCAGAGGACGCATACTTCTTTGTTAGCGAATTTGAAGAAGTGTGCCTCATGATGCGTATACCCCAGCTAGGAGACGATGCCGTTAGGTTACGTTTCATCCCTTTTTCCCTAAAGGACCTAGCGAAGAAATGGTTGTACAGTTTGGCAGCAGATTCAGTCACGACATGGGATGATTTCGTCAAGGCCTTCTTAAAGAAATTCTACCCAATTCACAAAACTGCCCTCATTAGGAAGAACATCATGCAGTTTAGGCAAGAACAGAGCGAACCATTTTGGAGATATTTTGAGCGATTCAAAGATCTCCTAGCTCAGTGCCGTCATCATGGTGTGGAGAAATAGCGTCAGTGCCAGATTCTCTACGATGGTCTAGACTATCAAATGAAAACCCTTTTAGAGACCATATGTCAGGGAGGGTTCTTGCAGAAGGATGAGAATCAGGGTTGGGATTTATTTGAGGATTTAGCTGAGAAAACCCTGCAATGGGAGCCAGCCTCGAAAAAACCTAGGAATTCACAATTTATAACTTCAAGAGGAGGGCTCCTATCTCTAGAATCATCCATAGCTGCCGACGCTAAGATTGCTACCCTAATGAGAAGGATAGAGGCTCTGGAAATTAAAGAGCCTGCCAATGTCAACTAGATCAACCCACCACCAATTCACAATTCGGGTTGTTCGTACTGTCAGACACCAAACATGTCTTTGAAGAGACCCAGGAAATGCCACTAGAACACATGAACGCGGCATACTCACGGCTTCCTCACAATCCCTACTCTCAAACATACAATTCGGGTTGGAGGAATCACCCTAATTTCTCCTGGGCCCCAAGCAATCCTCCCAGGCCTAATTTCTCCAACAATTTTCACCATCCTACTCCATCACCTTTTCCCAGTCAAGCCCCATCTTCCTCCTCCCAAAGCTCACCAATGGAAAAGAAAATCAGTAAACTGGAGGAGAGCATAGAGGCTTTCATGAAGTCCCAAACCGCTTTTATGCAAAACCAGGGACAAAATCTGAACAATCATTCACAGGCTATATCAAGATTGGAAATGTAGATGAGTCAGTTAGCTAGCTCCCTAAGTGAAAGACCAAAAGGTACTTTGCCTAGTCAGCCGCTAGTTAACCCAAAAACCTCCAATCAAGCATATGAAATTCAGGATCCATCGATTAACCAGTGCAATGCTGTTCACACACTGCGATCTGGAAAGATGGTAGGTAACCAGGTCTACCAACAGAAAAGTCCAGTCCATCCTGATCCCAATCCAGTCTCCACCTCTACTAGTTCCTCCCAATCCGCTCCACAAACATCTGACGAGGACAAAGCTGCTAAATAAGTTCAAAAGCCTGTAGCACCCTTTCCCAATAGGCTTAGGAACAACAATAAGAATATGCACATGGAGAAAATGCTAGAGATGTTCAACCAGGTCAAATTGAATGTGCAACTTCTTGACGCTACCCAACAAGTCCCGGTTTATGCCAAATTTCTTAAGGATATGTGTACGAAGAAGAGAAAAACCAATGTGCTCAAGAAAGTGTTCTTGGTAACTAATATAAGTGAAATTCTGTCTGGTCCCATTCCGGTGAAATACAAGGATCCCGGATGTCCCACCATTTCCTGCACCATAGGACAGACCGAAATCAGTAGAGCACTTCTTGACTTGGGAGCAAGTATCAACTTGCTACCTCTCTCAGTATACTAGCAACTTGGGTTGGGCGAGCTAAGCCTAACTCGAGTCACCATTCAGCTAGCTGACCGATCTGTGAAGATCCCGAAGGAGGAAATCACAGATGTCCTTATCCGGGTCCGGGATTTCATTTACCCCATTGACTTCATTATGCTTGAGACCCAACCTATGTCCAATCTTAGGTCTCAAACTCCCGTCATCTTAGGGCGCCCATTCCTTGCTACAGCCAATGCCATAATCAACTGTAGGAATGGGTCCATGCGATTGACTTTTGGAGACATGACGAAGGAAGTCAATGTCTTCAATCTTGGAAGACAACCTAGGGATGTCAATGATCAGACGTTTGAGGTCAATTCTATTGAAAACTTGACCAGTGAGCATGAGGAAAGCATGAGACAGAAACTGAGGCAGAGTTTGATCTGGAGGCTTAGGATTTTAATCTATACCAGATCGTAGATTCAGCAGTGGATTAGGCATCAAGCCCAAGTGTACCTCATCATAGGATTGAAAACCCAGAGATTGCCTCCAATGAAGCAACACCTTCCGTAGAGCTAAAAGCCTTGCCTGAACACCTCAAATACGCATACCTAGGCGGAAAGGACACCTTGCCAGTCATCATAGCATCCCACCTGACAGAGCAACAAGAGGACAGCTTAATGTTTGTTCTAAAAAGACATAGGGAAGTCATTGGATGGACGATGAAGGACATCAAGGGAATAAGTCCAGCCATAGTGTAAAATAGAATCCATTTAGTCGATGAAGCAACCCCTAGGAGGGACCTATAACGCAAGCTTAACCCTCTCATGCAAGAGGCAGTTAAGGCTGAAATTCTAAAACTATTAGATAATTGGATCATTTACCCTATTTCTGATAGCCAATGGGTTAGCCCTGTTCATGCGGTCCCAAAGAAGGCTGGCTTTACGGTGGTAGAAAATGAGAAAAAAGAATTGGTACAAATAAGAATGCCTACCAAGGTTCGTGTTTGTATTGACTATAAGAAGTTGAATGCAGCTACCGATAAAGACCACTTCCCGCTACCCTTCATCGACCAAATGCTTGAGCGTTTGGCTGAACATGAGTACTACTGCTTCCTAGATGGGTACTCACGATACAATCAAATCCCCATTGCTGCAGAAGACCAGGAAAAGATGACGTTTACTTGCCCGTTTGGAACCTTTGCTTATCGGTGCATGCCTTTTGGATTGTGCAATGCTCCCGCAACGTTCCAACAGTGCATGCTTAGTTTGTTCTCTGACATGGTGGAACATTTTCTTGAGATTTTCATGGATGACTTCTTCATCTACGGAGATTCATTTGATCAGTGTCTTCATCACCTAGAGTTAGTGCTACAAAGATGCATTGAGAAGAACCTAACTCTAAACTGGGAAAAATGTCACTTCATGGTGAGACAGGGGATTGTCTTGGGCATGAGATTTCGAGGAGAGGCATAGAAGTGGATAAGGCTAAAGTAGAAGTGATTGCTAAGCTTCCACCACCCAAAAGCATCAAGGATATTAGATCCTTTTTAGGGCATGCTGGGTTCTACCAACGGTTCATTAAGGGCTTTAGCAAAATCGCGAGGCCCTTAACCAACCTGCTTGCTAAGGACGTGCCCTTTGATTTTAATGATGAATGTTTCAAGTCATGGGGGAAGCTTAAGCAAGAACTTATTTCTGCGCCTATTATTCCTGCTCCTAATTGGGCCCAGCCATTTGAAATCATGTGTGATGCATCTGATTTTGCTATTGCGCTGTTCTAGGACAGCGCATCGATAATAGGCAGCACGTGATTTACTGTTCGAGTAGGACCTTGAATGACGCCCAACAGAATTATACAACACTGAGAAGGAATTCTTGGTCGTTGTCTTTGCGTTAGAAAAGTTTCGGCCCTACTTGTTAGGTTCAAAAATGGTAATTTTTACGGATCACTCGGCTCTAAAATACCTCATGACCAAGAAGGAAGTAAAAGCCTGACTAATTCGGTGGATCCTTTTGCTTCAAGAATTTGACTTAGAAATTCGGGATAAACGAGGTATAGAAAATGTGGTCGCTGATCATCTCTCATGAATTCCGAATGCACCAACCATCCAATCTCCGATCAATGAAGATTTCCCAGACGAGCACATCCTATCCATTCTTAAGGAACCCTGGTATGTGGACATTGTTAATTACCTGGCCACGAGACAATTACCTACTGAATGGACAAAGCAAGACCAATACCGCTTCTTTGCCCAAGTATGATACTTCTTCTGGAAGAACCGTATCTTTTTAAGTATTGTCCCGACCAAATTATTAGACGATGCATACCAGAGGAGGAACAGAGGACTGTGCTCAGCTTTTGCCATGACCTTGTATGCGGAGGACACTTCGGTCCCCGTAAGACTGCAGAGAAGGTTCTACAAAGTGGGTTCTACTGGCCCACTTTGTTCAAAGACTCATATCATTTTTGCAATTCATACGCAAATTGTCAGAAAATTGGAAAAATTTCAAGAAGAGACATGATGCGCCTGAACCCAATCCTTGAATTTGAAATTTTTGATGTTTGGGGTATCGATTTCATGGGGCCACTCCCCAATTCCTTCGGCAACTAGTTTATTTTGGTTGCTGTAGATTATGTCTCTAAGTGGGTAGAAGCTGTGTCAACTAAGACGAATGACAACAAAGTGGTTATCAAATTTCTCAAAGAGAACATCTTCTCCCGATTTGGCACCCCTAGAGCGATAATTAGTGATAATGGATCGCATTTCTGTAATAGAGTTTTTGAAGCTCTGATGCGAAAATATTATATCAATCACAAGTTATCTACTCCGTATCATCCCTAGATAAATGGGCAGGTCGAAGTCACCAACCGACAGATCAAGCTTATTCTTGGGAAGACTGTCGGACAAAACCGAAAGGATTGGTCGGTTAAGCTCAATGATGCATTGTGGGCTTACCGCACTGCTTTTAAGACAATTCTGGGGATGTCCACTTATAGAATCGTGTTTGGCAAAGCCTGTCATCTGCCAGTAGAGTTGGAACACTGGGACCTCTGAGCTATTAAGCAGCTCAATTTTGATTTGCGTAAGGCTGGTGAGCTAAGGAGACTGCAGATTTCAGAATTAGAGGAGAAACAAAATGAAGCCTATGAGAATACTCGAATCACCAAAAACAGAACAAAACTTTTTCATGACCAGATCATAACCCGAAAAAACTTTGCCCCGGGAGATAGGGTTCTACTGTATAACTCTAGACTTTATATTTTCACGGAAAGCTGAAAACTCGTTGGACGGGACCGTCCATTATGCGCACTGTTTTCCCACACGGTGCTGTGCTTATTGTAAACCCTAAGAGCAGTACGGAATTCAAAGTGAATGGGCAAAGACTGAAGCCCTTTTTGACCACTGAGTCTATGACTCCGGATGATAGCGTGCTGACTCTTTTTGCCCCGTCATACACCTAATCACAACAAAATAAATAAAAAAGAAATAAAAAGTAAAAAAATTTGTTTATATGCTTACCTCTTCTACATTCTTTTTGACATTTCTTTCGCCTATTCGCGCTTGGCCGGCCCGAGTCCACGAAGCCGGTGACATCATTTCTTCACCCTATTTATTGCATTCGCATTTACATATGCATTCATTGAGGACAATGCATTAGATAGGCGTGGGGGGTTACTAACACTTTTTCTTTTTCCTTTTATTCTTTCTTTTTCTTTCAAAAAAAAATCTCCAGATTGAAAAGAAATTTCATACTCTTTATAAAAATACCAAAAGATTGTAGGAATTACGGGAACCTTATTAATGAATCTTTATTTTTGCCTAAATAAATAAGAAAGATTGGTTTGAGGGAAAAGTTAGAAGGGATAAGGAAAATAACTCATACCTTTTATTTTAGCCTTAGTAGAATATGCATAACCCACACACATGCTTGGGATTTAGAGGCACAACTCTAAAAAAAAAAAAAGCTGGATAATTGTGCCTCAAGAAGCATGATTACTCATGCCAAAAAAAAATTCTATATACAATAATGTATAAATAAATCTTGATTTTGTGGCCTACTCCACTTGCATATTTGACCTGAAGGGTGTTTTTCTACCTGATGCCCTAAGACCATCTGGTTTGGAAGTCATCGGCTTGATATGTGTTACATAAGTGAAGTAGAAAGCCTAATGGAACCAAGTATAATAGTAAATATTAATAAAATTAAATGATATTTAAGGTTGAGTTGAAAAATCCCAAGCACATCACACTTACACATTATGCATATCTATCTAAAGCAAAATAAAAGAATGAGTTAGAAGTACAAGATCCTTTCTAAATTTAAAGAAAAATCATAGTTTCTTCTTTTATGAAGGCTAAAGTATAAGAGGACTTATGAAGGTTAAACCTAATTCTTACATCATTCGGCCATTTTTACATAGATGATTGAAAGTTCTTTTTCATGAAAAAAAATTCTTTCTAACAACTAACTTCTTTACTTACTGGATTTGTGGGTGCAATCTGCTGAAAACCCTCAGGAGCAACACTCCTCCTCTAGGAGAAACCTAGAGGTTTAAAGGCTTGTTGCACATGCTCAGTGAAATTGCATCACCTGCGAAAGTGGTATAATAATTTTCTTATTTTTGTTTTACTCGGGACGAGTAAAAAGATAAGTGTGGGGGTGTGATTAGTCTCTAATTTTGCATAATTTTCATCACATTCTCATATTTATTTCATGTAAACTTTTGCTAATAAAACCTGGCTTGCTTGATCCTAGGTCCATGGTGTGCAAATGAAGAAGAAGACCTAAATCACCATTTAATTGGTGATTAAAAGCCTACCAAGTAGCCATTGACTTTAGAGTGAAGATTTTGTCAGTGCAGGGCGTCAAATCACAAATCCAGAAGATCAAGGCATCAGAAGACAGACTGGGCGACGCGCTGCCCGAAGCCAGGCGCGCGTTGCCCTGGCAGGGCCGCGGGTCACCCACGTGGCCCCCTTTCCCCTGGTGCTTATAAATATCCCCCAGGGATCTTCAGTTGAAGCAGATCCAGAGTTAGAGCAAGTTGTGTAGTCTTGTTTTTAGTTTGTAGTAGTTATTGTTCTTCTTCTAGTTTTAAGTTTTTGCCATTAGAGTGAAAGAGAGAGAGTGTGTAAGTGTTGTATTTGAAGGGTGACAAGCTAATACAAGTACTACTTCTCTTTCTTCTTTAAATTTAGTTGTGCTTTCGTTCGCTTTTACTTCCTTGTTATAGTGTAAACTCATTTCTCTTTTCTTCTTCCTTTTGTTGTTTCTTGTTGTAGTGTAACTCCCTTCCTCTCAACTTCTTTTCCTTTGTTGTTTCATTTATTTTTATGGCTAACTAACTTTTCCTGAGCATGGCTAACTAACTACTAACCCACTAATTTCTAACACTTGATTGATAACCCAAATGAGTCAATAGTGTCAAATAAGCCTTGTGCAAACAAGAGCTATGGCATCTTAAGACGAGGGTTCTAACTCTAATTTACCCACAAGTATTTACTTTTTATACTTCATGCTTAATGAGTTTTTGATGATCTATGGGTTGTGTACTTTACTTGTTATTGTAAGTTAGAGACTTTTTCTTTGCAGATACCGTTAGTGCACTCGTGTCTTCCCTTATTCTCGCCTTCTATTCGATCTTGATAAGGGAATGTCCGAGTTTTTGGCCGTGTAAAGCTAAGTTTCAGGATGAACTTTCACTTGATTTCCATGTGAATAGTTCCAATGCACAAGGGTTGTGTTCGCCTATGATCCATCGTGAGGCTATCTTCCAAAAGTTAGAAATTAGTGGGAGTACTTAGTAGAAAGTTAGCCATGAGTTTTTACAACTAAAAAAAAATCACTTTTATAAACCACCAAAACATTTTCCAACAATTCTTAAAAAGAATTTGGTTTCACTTTTCAATTCTTTATTTCGAAACAAGAACTTTCATTCTTCTTGAACTTTGAAGCAGCATCAAGCTTCCATCGCTCTCCCTTCTTGTGGATACGACCCGTATAACAACTTCGCTACTACGGAAGAATTACAAAAGCAGTAACATCAACCCATACTCTTTTTACTTATCTTGTGCTTGCTTTTTGGCTATCATTCCACCACTTTCACCACCACACCACCATCTCCTCCTCCTCTCCCAACTCCCCATAACCACCATTAACCACCATAACCAACCCCCACCACCACCATCAACCACCACCACCTTCAACAACCACAACAAACAACAACAACCACTCCACACCCACCTCCTCCCCGGGTTAGGACGCGCCACCCCCACCTCATGCTGCGCCACCGCCCTCCCTAGACCGCCGGCGGTGGCCGGCCCCGGCCACCACTCCTCTTCCCCTTCCCTTCTTCTTTTCCCTCCTTTTCACTTTCACCCATCCCCTCATTTCCTTATTACCTCTCTATATTTTCCATCATACCCCTCTTCTTTATTTCTTTATTTCTTTCTTTCCTTTTTTTTCACTTTTTCTTTTTCCTCTTTTAAACACTCCCAACAAATACTCTCTTTCTCTCTCTCTCTCTAATTAACCTTCTCTCTCTCCCCTTCCTTTTTCTCTCTAATATATATTTATATATGTAATTATATAGATTGGTAGCTTGTTGCATGATTAAGGTTTTTACTTCACACAAAAATACAGAATTTCAGAACTTTTAAAACAGTAGTGCAAGGTGCTCAATTCTACCGCAATAGTAAGTGGCTATGCGGGTCGTGATCCACAAGGAGGGACTAGTGATGGAAGCTTTTTAGTAATTTCTCTTTTATGCTACAAAGAATGGTTAAAGTTCTTCTTTTAGTTCTTTAAAAGAAAAGAGAAAAATGGAGTTGGAGTTAGAGTTAAGTTAGGAAGAAGGTGGTGAAAGTACACTTAGAGGGGGGTGAATAGGTGTAAGGCTAATCTAATGATAAATAATACGAAATTAAAAACTAATTGCAACACACTTAGTGTAATCAATGAGTTTAACCGAATTCCCGGTGAAGGGCTCTGTACTATCCCCTCTAAATTCCTCTAAATAAGAGTTGAGGTGCTATATGAAGCTCTCTTGGTTGAACGTAAGTGAGGTACATAAAAAAATCCAAGCATATAAATGATGTGAACAATATGAAATGATGCAAGGCACAATATAAAAGAGAGAGGGTTAGAGATAATGGATCAAACGCAAACACAAAGATATGTTTCAAAGTTCAAGCACCCAGCTCTACGTCCCCGCCTTCACACAGAAGGATTTCCGCTATAACGTCCACACAGGACTTCCCACACGGGGAACCTTCATTAAGGATTTGGGCAAATACAACTTGGGAGTACATAACTCCTCTATCACCAAATACAACCTCTCACTAGAGGCAAGGCACAAAGCCAACACAATATCAACCTCTTACTAGAGGGATACCAACAAACTCAATCACCTCTACATTTAGAGGGATACTAGCAACCCAATTGCATAACTTCCTTTACACTTAGAGGGAAAGGCACAAAGCCAAGCAAAAATAAGGGTTTACAACAATTAGTGATTTCAACAAACCACAAATCAATTTTCTCACTAAACATGGTCCTATAGATAGGATGATATGATAGCTCAAGTGTGAGAAAAACAAAGAGTTCGAAAATCAAAATCACAAAGAAAAACTCTTGGGAAGACTTCTAGAATAACTATAGAAATTAAGATCAAAAACCAATCCCAAAGACTTCTCCTTTTCTTGATTTTTTTCAATCCTTTTAAAAACAAATAAAGATAAAATCTTTAAAGCCAAAACTCTTTTAAAACTTGCTGTTAAAATACTTAAGAAGATGAGAATTTTTGCTCTTAAATTTTTGTTAAAAATCAACTCAACTGGGGGGTATTTATAGCCCCAAATGAATTCTGCCCATTGGCAGCAGGAAAGGGCAAATTTGCCCTTCCGGTCGGCCGCCAGATCGACTAGCCCAACGGTCATTTTTATGACCATTGTGCCTCTGGTCGACCGCCCGGTCGACCGGGACTGGATACAGAGAGCAGCAGCTCTCTACCAGTCGACTGGCCGGTCGACCGGGGCCATTTCTAGAGAGCAGAGCTCTCTGGACGGTCGACCAGCCCACCAGCCCAGGCTGCGTGCACATCCTATGCACATCGGTCGACCAGACCGGTCGACTGGCAGACAGCCAGGTTAAACATTTTAGGGATTGAAAACTTATTTTTTTAACTTTGATTAAATCCCATGAAATCACATAAATTTCCCAAAAATCAGTTCTTATAAGATATTTGAAATACAAATGTGTGAGTAAAATTTAACACATATTATAAATAATTTGAACTATTTTTGTGTTCTTGAAAATTTGCCTTAAACCAAAAATCGTATTTTTCAAAAACCAGGATTTTGAAATGGAAAAACCGCTTTCTCCAAAACTCATGCAAATACAAAACATGATATTGAAACAACTTTTAAGCATGTTTTATATGGATAGAATCCAATATACATGAAAGATATTATATCTATGTTTTTAACATTAAATACAAAAATAAGTTTTGTTTAAATACAAAACTCCAAACTCATGAAATAGTCTATCAAAAGAAGTTTTTCTAAATAGATGAAGCATAGATGTATATAGATCAAATCTAATATACATTAAACTATATAAACTTGTTTTGATTCTATCTATCCATGAAATCATATGAAAAATCGAAACCGGTTAAACCGAAAAATCAAACATGAAACTTTAAACTTGTGTGTATATTGTGAACTTGAGCATATCAATACTATCTAATATTTAACACAAGATATAAATCATAAACTAAACAAACCGAGGTCTTCTTATAGAACTCCGTCTCCAAGTCGACTCGATCCAAACACGATCCAACGAGCTTGACTCCAACCAAGTGCTATATACGATCTTGACGCGCGAGCTCTTGAATCACCATGTGAAAGCTCCAAAATACCTTTGTTGAAGATAATCACCTACTAATATTTTGATCAAATATCTTGAACTAAATACCACAAGATTATTAGTAAACAATAACTACATGAGTTAATCATCATCAAAACTAGAGTGAAGGGCCTCTGGACCAACAATCTCCCCTTTTTGATGATGACAAAACTCATGGAGTTATATATGCATGGATTAAAGTTAAGCTTCATAGAAGCTCCCCCTTAACTCATGCATAACAATAAACATAAAGATATGCAATGAATGCTTAATATAAATATGCACAAACATGATATTGATACTAAAGAAATAAACATACTCTTGATACCAACAAAAGATACTCTTGATACCAATGGTAAAAGATAACAAATTAATCAAAGATGCATATATAAAACTTCAAATTTCTCTCTCCCTTTTTGTCAATTCATCAACAAAAGGGTACAAACACTAAAGGCATAAATAATATTTTTCTTCCGTTTTGCATAAATCAAACAATAAAGGTGTATATGCTATATACGTTAATGAAGAGAAAAGACGTGAAGTTAACTCCCCCTGCATACATGCATTACATGAAAAAGAGATGACTAGACCCTAATCACATAATGCATAATATACAATGTATAAAAAGAGATGTGAAGCTCCTCCTACACACGTGTAAGACATAGAGAAGAGCGGTCAAGCTCATCAATATGAGATACACTCAACATGATCTATATATAGAGAAGATGTTAAGCTCTCCTTGCACATAAGCAATACATATCAAAATTTTTGATACCAAATTATAATACAAATTGAAAATAAAATTTTTTTTGAGATACCAAAAGATACTAATTTAAAATATCTTGTAAACTTTTGATACCAATGGAAAATGAAACATTGTATGTTTTGATACCAATTGAAATATATCTGTATATTGTAAATCATGATACCAATTGTAAACATTTTGTAAATTTTATACCAAATGAGAATATTTTATAATTTTGATATCAATTGAAAGTAAAAGCCAAATATTTTTATGTAAACATTACTCATTTCAATATAGATACCAATTTAAAATGAAATATGATACCAATTGAAAAACAAACCAATTATTTGGTTAAACAATTCATTTTGCAATAAAGATATCAAATTTTAGAATAAAGCCAATTTAAGACTTTTGATACCAATATTGAAAATGTTAGCATATTCCAAATTAAAATATTTTTCATTAAGAGCGTAGGAAACCAATTGAAAAATAAGATACCAAATAGAAAAAAATGATATTATTCTAATTTATGTCATAAAGTGTGGGAGTATGATACCAATTGGAAATAAAATTGATTGAAAACTAAAAACATGAAGTTTTCTCCCCTTTATGAAATACCAAAGAAAATGATGCATAAGCTTGTATAAAATACCAATTTGAAAACTAATAGTCATTAAGGAGTAAGTCAAGCTTAGCATAAACATAATTTATATTTTAAAATGTAAAGATATAGTAAGCACAATCAAATGATATATATGTATGGAAAAGTAAATACCAATAAAATTGATACTTTTGAAGTTTTGAAGCATACATATATAGAAAACTAAAGATGAGTATACAAATATGAAAATATCAATTGGGACACCAATTAAAAATATGATGAGGATCAAGTGTATAACTCATGCTACCTCCCTTTCATGTACATATTAAAATAGATTTTCAATTAAGAGCATACAAGGCATGATCGCCCATCCAACCGCCCTTTGAAGGGTAGGGATTTTCAAAAATAAATTTGAAAATAAGTTTAGCATATTTGAAAACTCTACCAAAATGAAGAATACGAGCTAGTTTAAAATAGTTTGAAATAACTAGTGATATATTCTTCAAAACATGTAACCAAGTCATATAATTCATGAAGCATGTATTCAACAAAAAATTGACATTCAAGATATAGAAAGCTTAACAAAGTACTCATAAAACAATGTAATGAGTAAACATAATTAAAGTGAGTGTACAAGAGTCATGTGAAAAGTATAATCATGAATATAGGCAATGAAGCTCATATGAAGTTCCTTAAAACAAATGAAAATTTAATTTTCATCAAAACAATACTAACTCCAAGGCATATGTATGTTTTGTCAAAACTAAAAGTATACATACATATTCAAACACAATTGAGTCTATAAAGAGATTTTACATGAAAGGCAAATGACTCAAGGGTATACACGTATATTCAACAGTTTTGGTAAAATTAACATAAACATGAAGCTAAAACACATTATCATGAAAAATATGTTCAAAAATAGGGAATACAAGTCAAAATGCATGAATCATCAAGACTAGGCTATACTAGTACATCTAATGGGTACAAATGAGTAATCAAGTACAAACATATAATAATCAATTTATGGCTCACCAGTTGTACAAGTATTGACACAAGTTTTAATAAAAACTACATCTTAAACATGTAATCAAATCATGAAGCATAAAATGAAAACATAAACCAACATGATTAATATGTACATGCACATGATTTAGAATTAGGATATACACAATAGTTAAACTATGGTGAGAACACAAAAATAATAATCCATGAACATGGGTGTATCTCAAATATTATACATGTATGTCACAAAACTAATTATCATGGCATTTAACATAATAATCATAAAAACATGAAATGCTAAAATTTGATCATATGAAAGCATGTAAACATAAATGGGAGTTAGAGATAGTTACCAAAACCGTTAGAGGCAATCTCTAGATCTCCAAAATCAAAGTGGTCCTCCCACCAAACTCCCCTTGAAAGCGATGCATCCAAAATTGTCACCGTTTAGCTCGGAGCGCATTCACCTCAAGGCACCAATGCCCTCACGTCAAGCGAGAGCCCACACCTACATCAAAAATAGGAGGGCCTTTTGGTACCCATACTCTTTTGGGTCCATGGGCGTTAGCTCCTTTCCTAACCCAAACAAACTTATTTGCAAAATTTAAATCATTAACTCTATCAAAGAAAAATTTTGCAAGGTGGCCCTTACGTCCACAATGTGTACAAGTGTACAAATGAGCATACATTGTGTTATGTGTATGAATGTGAGAAACATGTGTATGCCGTGGTTTGTGTGCATGCATAGGTGGAATTTGTTTCTTGCGAAACATGGATTCCAAACGTGTGTGGTTCATGGCACATTGCTCAAAGTGGAGCTCAAACAATCAACAGTCTTCTTTAACATACATATATCATTTTCAATTATAGAAGAAGAGGTGGTGCATGCAATAGATACACTAGGTGGTGAAGCTATACCAGCATGGCAAACATGAGAAGATAAATCATTTTTCAAAGATTTATTTTCATTTAAGCCATCTTTCAATTCTTTTGAAATCAAATCAATTCTGTTTTTTAAAGAATTATTCTCTTTTAAAATAAAATCAAGTTTTGAAGATAAAGTCTCATTTTTCTTCAAAACATTTTCACAATCATTTTTTACTTTTCAAAATTTTATTTTCATTTAAGGCAAGTTCAAGTTGGGATTTCAATGAGTCCCTTTCAATTGAGATCTCATCCCTCTCTTGCAAAACTAAATCAAGTTTTCAAAGCAAATTTTCATTTTCTTCTTTTATTGTATAACTATTCTTTTTCAAAACTTTATAATTCGAAATTAAATTTTTACAATTTATAGCTAGTTCATTATTTAAGGCATGTGCATCCATACACTCATTACAAGAAGAACTAGTACTATCATCTAGTTGAGTATCCGAATATACCTCATGGGAGTAATTCCCTTGGACCATGAAGCAACGTTGGTCGAACTCTTCTCCACTAGATTTCTCCTTCTTATTGATTTGCGCTTGTAGCTCAAGAGATGTCAATATGTTCCACACTGAAAAAGCAAAAACACAATGAGAAACCATATTTAAATATTCTTTACTAAGAGATTTTCTAAGTGCCTTTAGGGCTTGTGCATTAGCCTTTTTATGCTTGTCATTGCCAAGATAAGATTCCTTGGTAATGGCAAGGTGAACTTGCCAACCTATGTCTTTTAAATGCCAACTTATCCTAACTTTTCATATATCAATTTTAGATATATCAAACATGAGAGGGTCATCCATGAATGTAAACTATATTTGTGCAAATGCAAATGATAGATTAGCTAGCCAAGTTCTCACTCCTAGGTGGTTAAACCTAATATCAGGAGCGTAGGCTCTGATACCAATTGAAAGTATACGTAGAAGGGGGTGAATAGGTGTAAGGCTAATCTAATGACAAATAATGCGGAGTTAAAAACTAATTGCAACACACTTAGTGTAACCAAAGAGTGCAACCGAATTCCCAGTGAAGAGCTCTGGATTATCTCCTCTAAATTTCTCTAAATAAGAGTTGAGGTGCTATATGAAGCTCTCTTGGTTGAACATAAGTGAGGCACACAAACAAATCCAAGCATATAATGATGTTAACAATATGAAATGATGCAAGCCACAATATAAGAGAGAGAGAGTTAGAGATAGTGGATCAAACGCAAATACAAAGATATGTTTCGAGGTTCGAGCACCTAGCTCTATGTTCCCGCCTTCACACAGAAGGATTTCTACTATAGCGTCAACACAGGACTTTCCACAAAGGGAACCTCCACTGAGGATTTGGGCAAATGCAACTTGGGAGTACACAACTCTCTCTCACCAAATACAACCTCTCACTAGAGCAAGGCACAAAGCCAACACAATATCAACCTCTTACTAGAGGGATACCAACAAACTCAGTCACCTCTATACTTAGAGGGATACTAGCAACCCAATTGCACAACTTCCTCTACACTTAGAGGAAAAGGCACAAAGCTAAGCAAAGATAAGGGTTTACAACACTTGGTGGTTTCAACAAACCACAAACCAATTTTCTCACTAAACAAGATCCTATATAAAGGATATATATGATAGATAGCTCAAGTGTGAGAAAAACAAAGAGTTTGAAAATCAAAATCACAAAGAAAAACTCTTGGGAAACTTCTAGAATAGCTATAGTAATGAAGATCAAAAATCAATCCCAAAGACTTCTCCTTTTCTTGATTTTTCAAACCCTTTTAAAAACAAATAAAGATAAAATCTTTAAACCCAAAACTCTTTTAAAACTTGCAGTTAAAATACTTAAGAAGATGAGAATTTTTGCTTTTGAAATTATTGTTAAAAATCAACTCAAATGGGAGGTATTTATAGCCCCAAATGAATTCTGCCCGTTGGCAGCAGGAAAGGGCAAAATTTACCCTTCCGGTCGACCACCCGATCAACTGGCCCAACGGTCATTTTTATGACCGTTGTGCCTCCGGTCGACCGCCCGGTTGACCGGGACTGGATACAGAGAGTAGCAGCTCTCTACTGGTCGACCGGCCGGTCGACCGGGGCCATTTCTAGACAGCAGAGCTCTCTAGACGGTCGACCACCCGGTCGACCGGCTAGCCAGCCCAGGCTGCGTGCACGTCCTGTGCACGTCGGTCGACCGGCAGACAGCCAGGTCAAACATTTGAGGGGTTGAAAACTTGTCTTTTTTCCTTTGATTAAATCCCGCAAAATGACATAAATTCAACAAAAATCAGTTCTTATACGATCTTTGAAATACAAATATGTGTAAGTAAAATTCAACACATATTATAAACAATTTGAACCATTTTTGTGTTCTTGAAAATTTACCTTAAACCAAAAACCGTATTTTCCAAAAACTAAGATTTTGAAATGGAAAAGCCGTTTTCTCCAAAACTCATTCAAAATACAAAAAACATGATATTTAAACAACTTTAAAGCATGTTGTATATGGATAGAATCCAATATACATGAAAGATATTATATCTATATTTTTGACATTAAATACAAAAATAAGTTTTGTTTAAATACAAAACTTCAAACTCATGAAATAGACTATCAAAATAGGTTTTTCTAAATAGATAAAGTATAGATGTATATAGATCAAATCTAATATGCATTAAATCATGTAAACTTATTTTGATTCTATCTATCCATGAAAATCTGAAAAACCGAAATCGGTTAAACTAAAAAACCAAACATGAAACTTTAAACTTGTATATGTATTGTGAACTTGAGCATATCAACACTATCTAATCTTTAACACAAGATCTAAATCATAAACTAAACAAACCGAGGTCTTCTTGTAGAACTCAGTCTCCAAGTCGACTCGATCTAAACATGATCCAACGAGCTTGACTCCAACCGAGTGCTAGATACGATCTTGACGCGCGAGCTCTTGAATCACCATGTGAAAGCTCCAAAACAGCTTTGTTGAAGCTAATCACCTACTAATATCTTGATCAAATATCTAAAATTAAATATCATAATATTATTAGTAAACAATAACTACATGAGTTAATCATCATCAAAACAAGAGTGAAGTTCCTCTGGGCCAACAGGTGGTAGATTGAGAAGGTGGAGAAAAATTGAAAATCACTTTGTACAAAGAAAATAAAAAGAGTGAATAGAGTTTGGAGATTGTGGTATTGGTGATCTAAACTAAAAATTAAGACCAATCCGGCACACTAGGTTGGTGAAAGTTACGATATGCCGGTTGGTAATATCTGAAAAGGAGGTCGAGGTGTAATATGGATTACAATTAAAATTGAAAAAACTATTATTATAAGCCATATCACACAGGAAATTTCAAACACAAACAAAGAAAAACAACAAATAAGCAAACAAATGAAAAGAAAAAAAATCTAACTCAAGTTAGGGTAATCTTAGACCTAGACGACTCCTAACTGGTTAGACTGTCCTTGGGGGTTATATTGCTGAATCTGATCACAAGTTAATCAGCCAGGTAGGGGAAAGATTGGTGAGAGGTATCCGTGCTTAAAGCAATGGGCCTAATTATGCCAAACCACTAGCCTTTGGGGTTTGGCCCCTCAACCCCAATCTTAGACACCGATTTGGCAAGAGTCAAATTCAAATCAACTTTCCCCTTATGTTAGTCTCCTATTTGAGTCTGAGATGTCCCTAGGGCCAACGTCTACTCAGTTTTGTTAGGCTTGGGTTAATGAGTGAGGAGATTGTTTGTGTGCTGAGGGAGGGTAATGACTTCCCCCACCTTATCTTGTTTGTAGGACAAGCCCTTAAGATTGATTGTGCAAAGTGTGCAAGATATAGAAAAGTAACATTTACAAGCAATATCACCCAAGAATGTTTCCTAAGCTATATGCTATGTATACGTACCTTTTGCTCCAGCACTCTTCAACAGTAATATAAAATGTAAACGAATTAGACACATGCTTAAATGCAAGTCTAAACCGTTTTTAACATTTACCAAACATCATTTTACTGTTGAGGTTAGAAAGTAAGTACAGTAAGATAAACAAGAAATAAATTGCTACAAAATTTCAGCTTTATAATTCAGCCAACCTGCAAAAATACAGGTTAGTAGTTCACTCAAATTGCCAACAGAATGTAGCAAATTTGAGGGATTCTGGGCTCTGCTTTCTTGAGCAGAGTCCTGGGCCACTTATATGTCCATTACAGTAAAAATTCCTTATTGTTAAATCTATACACCAAGAACAAAAAAGAAAGTTAACCAAAAATATAAATCTAAAAAGAGAATAACTTACCGTCCCTCCTTGGCAACAATGCCAAAATTTGATTGAAATTTTACGTGCACACAAAAATATAAAATTTCAGAACTTTTAAAATAGTAGTACAAGTTGATTAATTCTACCGCTATAGCAAGTGGCTATGCGGGTCGTGATCCACAAGGAGGGACTAGCGATCGAAGCTTTTTAGTAAGTTCTCTTTTATGTTATAAAGAATAGTTAAAGTTCTTCTTTTAATTCTTTAAAAAAATGAAAAAGAGTTAGAGTTATGTTAGGAAGAAAATGGTAGATTGAGAAGGTGGAGAAAATGGAAAATGGATATATACAAAGAAATTGAAAAGAGTGAAAAAGAGTTGGTAGATGTGGTGTTGGTGATTAAACTAAAAGTTAAATGAAAAGAAAGAAAAACTTAAAAAACTTACTTACCTCTTCGGCGTCTGCTTACCTTTGACCCGTATTGATGATGTACCTTTATTTGAAGGTGAGCGAAGTATGACAAATAGGATCTTTCCCATTCCCGATTTATATTATGAAATGAAGGGGCAAGCTACACTGCCATAGAAATGGATATCCATCACCATAAGCCATTAACGGCACTTGCAAGGGCAAAGCAACTTCGAGGCTATCGGATTCATTTGGATCCACAAACACAGTAGAGGGAAGCAAACAAAAATACAAGAATAGAAAAGAAAAGAAAACTTCGATTTGATTTTAATAACAATGAAAGAAAAGATTACTTACACCGGTGTCACCCTCAGTACAAGCTTGTTCTATTCCACCATGAAAGTCTCTTCTCCTCTCAATTACATAAAGAAAATAAAAATTACATAAAAGAAAACTAAAAACTTAAGTTACAAACTACAGTATAGCCAAAATTCTACTCTCTGCTTGGTAACTCCCCTTTGCCTTTGAGATTGCAAGTATTTATAGGAGAAATGCAGAGGTTAGAAGAGTATGAAGATAGGGGAAGCTGGATATTTCTGAATTTGAATCCTCCCCTTATCTCCAAACTTGATTTGATGTGGATATTCAGTTCTAATCTACAGCTTGTTGATGTGTTTATTGCTGAATATAACTTATCAAATGACAGAATTAGAAATAGTGATCAGCATAAGAGTTGTAGCCCTTTAAGTCTTCTTTTTGGATCATTTAGAATCATTAGATTTGAATTTTGGTGGCGAAAGTTATGATTCAAATACTAAATATATCCAGTAAGAATCTGAGTCAAATTTGATTCATCTCATCCGTTGATCTTCTCTCTAATCCATTTATCCCTTTAGATTTGGACTCTACATTTGATGTTATCCTCGGTTGATCTTTAGATTCAACCACTTGATTCACCAAAAACTGAATTTAACCAATTGGATTTGGGATCATCCTCCTCTAACCAAATAGATCTAGTTAAATCTGAATTTAACTTATATTTATTTTATTTTATCCTCTTTCTCCCTATGATTATCTTCTGCAAAATAGACATTTAAGATAAAGAATTTAGTAGACTTATTATATGATAAATGTAAAAATGTAATAAAGAATAATGCAATAAATGTGTGCAATCATAGCTGATCAGAGGGCACAGCAGAGGCGTGGATTAGCAGATGTCACCGTAGCCCTTTCCTCCCAGCTCTTCTTCTGATTGATTCTCGAGACTCCTCTTGCTGCTCGTGAGCACCTCTCAGCTTTTGATTATGTCTATCCTTTTGTATATGTACTTTTGTATATTCTGGTGATGTAATATTCCTGTAATATTATATCACTCTCTGTGATAATCATGTACTTGTACTTTTCTGTTGGAATGTATATTACTACTTGTTTGGTGGGAAAATTGAGGGCGCGTGTAAATTCTTTATTTGATTGTAAAGAAAATTACAATTGATCAATAATCTGATTACAAGAGATTAATGGGGATTAACTCCCTCATTACGTGGACAGTAATTGACCCAGTAATAATGACAGTTATAACTGAAATGCGGGTTTTAAGCCTCGCGTTTTGTCGCTGAAGTAATACTTGAGAAACTCGAACTCCTAGTTCTGCGTTAAGCTTCAAGTGAGACGCATACTTCGGACTCTGGTCTGGGTAGGATGTCTGAGATGCAAGTTCTAAGCTCTGCATCTTGACCATTGCAGTAAGACAGAGACGCGGGTTTCGACCCTTGCATCTTGGTACCACAGTGGTGTTGAGACGCGGCTTTCGAACTCTATGTCTTGCTTATTAAGACGCGGGTTTCAACCTTCACGTCTTGATGCTGCGCTAGTGGCTGTGCCGCTTTGCGTCTGGAGTTTAGGCTCTGCTTTCTGATGACTTATCCTCAGTAATTTTGAACAGTCTATGCTACTGTGCTTCCGCACTTCGATTCTTGTCATTACTGATACTTAGCGTATATATGTGAGGGTATTTTTGACTTACGTATATACGTCGCAGTGACATCTTTGTACCCGCGAGATCGGAGCGTCACATGGTGGTATCAGACCCTAGGCTCTAACATCTTCAATACAACCAGTTGGCAGATTAATAATATATTAATTTGTAGCTGAAGAGAACGAGGCTTGAATATACATTCCAATCGCAAGTACATTGTTATCTATTCCTTTCTCGCAATCTATTTTTTAGATCCTGAGGCCCTTCTATCTTTTCCTTTCAGCTTCTTCCCATCATCCCTTCAACCAACTCAGATATTTTGTGTCCTGAGTTGGTAATCTTCATTACCCTTCACACTTTATCATATTATCATCGTTGACCCTAATCTCTTCCGTGTTCACCTCCTTATAAAAATTTCTAGGACGAAATTTTTCTTAGGTAGGAAGATTATAGCACCTCATTCATGGGATACGTACCCAGATACGTGTCCCAATTTTTTTGACTGTATTGTTTCAATATTCTTTCAGCATTTATTTTTAGGTTTTGATTGCTTATGCTATTTGGTATCGAATCTGGATTCTCAGTCATAGAGTCAGCCCTGACCTGGACCGGGAACCCGATACCGGCTTACTGTCCGATTTGACCTTTCTGGTAGTCTGATTAGACCGATTTCAGTTTCAAACAATGGTATCTAATATTTTAGATTTTTCATGATTTTCTGAAATTTTTCAGAATTATTCTACAAAATCTTCAAAACCGATGTCGACTGACATCGCTGACCGATTCCCAGATTTTTAAATTTCAAACGGAGTTAAATTTTTAGAAAAATCTTTCACGTTACTTCTTAGAATCTCATTTTCTATCTAAATACAATTTTTTGGGATTTTTCTGAATTTATCAAAATTTTACCGATTTCAGTATCGACTTGTACGCTGGAAGATTCCAAGATTTTTAAATTGAAAATCAGATTTAATTTCTCGAATCCGATTTCACAAGGTATCTTAAAATAATATTTTAATTTTGAGAATTTTTTGGAGCATTTCTGAAACAGTCAAATTTTACCCAATTCAAAAATATTATTTTCCTTTCTTTTCTTTTCTTACTTTTTCCTTCTCCACTCCTCTACTTTATACTCCCAGGTTCTCCCACTAATTTAATTATTTAATAATTATATTTAATTATTAATTTTTTCTTCTTTCTTCCTTTTTCTTATTTTTCCTTTTCCCTTCTTTTTCCTTTCTTTCTTTTTCTTCTTTTCTTTTTCTCCCTTACTTGCTCCATGCCCTGCTCCCATGCCGACCGCTCCGTTCCAATGATGGCAGCAGCAGCACCAGCCGCTGTAATTGGCCACCATCCCCCTCACTTCTCCCATACTCCCCCACTCCTTCTCCTTCTCTTTATCTTTCCTTCTTTCTCCTTTCTACCCATTATTCTCATAACCATCACCCTTACTCTCTCTCTCTCTCTCTCTCTCTCTCTCTCTCTCTCTCTCTCACCCTCAACCGCCGCCTCCACCACCAGGGCGTCACGCCACCACCGCCCCTAGCCACCGGCGCTGCCCCCCAACTCCCCACTTCCCTCCTCTCCAAATTCCATCTCCTTTTCTCCAATTTCAACAAAACCCATCACTTTACCATCTTCTTCTTCTCCGAAATTCTCCATCAATCCCACTAATTCCTCTACTTTCACCACCACACCACCATCTCCTACTCCTCCTCCAACTCCCCACAACCCCCATCAACCACCACAACCAACACCACCACCACCATCAACCACCACCACCTTCAACAACCACAATAAACAATAACAATAACTCCACACCCACATCCTCCCTGGGCCAGGCCGTGCCACCCCCCACCTTTGGCGGCGCCGCTGCCCTGCCCAGATTGCCGACTGTGGCCGGCTGCCAGTCAGCACCCCCCTTTCCCTTCCCTTATTCTTTTTTCCTTCTTTTCTTCTTTCTTTCCTTTCTTTCTTTCTTTCTTTCTTTTATTCCTTTTCTTTTTCCTCCTTTCCACTCTTACCCATTCCCTCATTTCCTTATTACTCTCTATATTTTCTATCATACCCCTCTTCTTTATTTCTTTATTTATTTCTTTCTTTCCTTTTTTTTCACTTTTCCTTTTCCTCTTTTAAACACTTCCAACAAATACCCTCTTTCTCTCTCTATTCCTCTCTCTCCTTCCTTATTCTCTCTAATATATATATATATATATATATAATTATATTATATGTATATATATTATATGGATTGGTAGCTTGTTACACGTGTTAGCGGACTTCACAGATTTTAACTCGGTATTGCGTTCCAGTTTTTAGGCGAGTACTTTCTTTATGTTTCTTCATGCATTCTATTCTAGGGCTTGGTAATAATTTAGGCGAATGCTTTAACATCATCAATTCATATTTAGTAACTGCTACTCTAGCATTTATTTCATGTTATACCGGTATGTGGATGTCTTGTTACTACCGTTACATACCTAATAATTGCTACTGTGGCTTTTAGTACATGATACATCGCTATATGAGTTAATATATGATGTTAACACTGATATGTTATACTTGACACCTGATCTCTGACACTTGATATCTGACACCGACACTGATATGTTTACTTAACACCTGCTCTTTGGCACTTGATATCTGACACTGGCACTTGATATGTTATACTTGAATCCTGATACCTGACACTTGATATCTGACACCAGTACTTGACATGTTATTACTAGATACCTGATACCGACACTTGATATATGATACCGGTACTTGACATGTTATCACTTGACGCCTGATACTTGACGCCTGATATATGACACTTGATAATTGACATGTTATCACTCACTTGACATGCTATCACCTGGTACTAGTACATTTGACCTGATATTGTGACACCTGACTGAATACTATTAAACCTGACACCTGTATTATTTTGCTTATTCATGTTATCACTTTTACAGGGACTTGACATGATTATTATATTGTTACTAGACATTTGGTACCCCTGAACTCCTATGCTCCTGAACCCCTGTATTCCTGAACCCCTGTAACAGGAGGGACTCCTGATACTATACTCATGTTGATCCCCGTAATTGGATAACAATGAATATAGGATTACAGTGAATACCCTGTGGACATTATCACTGGACAACATATATAATAATTGAACAACTTACACCAGGATGGAGGAAACTGATGAATACCGATATAGTCTCCATGTTTATGATGGTCTTATAGTGTCGCGCAGCCACATACTTGGATTTGACCTGGAGGCTACTAGGTGTTTCCGTGGGCTATACTGGCACCCCACTCCCTTGCCTGTCGATTGTGCCATAAGTCCCTGGCCCTATTCCTGTAGGAGCGGTGACATCCTATTCCTGTTTGGGCGTATAATAAGTCCCAGTACCCAGCGGTACGTTCCAGTTCAGTACCAGATACTCCTTGAGAGTTGTCCCAGACATGTATGGGACCCATTCTAAGCATGATTCATCGATCTCCATCAGTTTTCAATAACTTACCCTCTGGTCTGTATGCTGAGGTATGTAGAATGGGACACATACCGATGTATACAAATCAGATGAGTCTTAATAACATAATAATAATATGCTCTTGATGTCTGACTAGCTATACACTTGATCTATACTTGGTAGATCTGTGATACAATATATTATCCTGCTCACTACTTACACATAATACCTGTGCTACTTTGTTGGATTGCTTGATTGCTTATTTCGGGTTTCCATACTGTTCCATTATTCTGTTATTGTGAAGACAAATTCTAGTTATATAAACTCAGATTACAGTGACATGAGGTGTAGGGTATATATATATGAGGGTTTCCTTATTTTGATTATTCCTTCGACGTACTAATCTCACAGGTCGGTAATGTGGGCATGTTTAACTGATTTTCCTGTAGTTATTTTACTTACTGTCTCATCTCATTCTCATGTGTGCTTATATTCATGATACACCTTTTCTGTACATGTGTGCCTGATATGTAGGCCACTTGGCTTTATCATATGTACTCGCGGGTTGCATCTGACAATCCTAGATTCTCATGTCCAGATCCTGAAGCATGGACTGTGTTGACCTTACTGTAGCTGATCAGAAGGCGCAGCAGAGGCGTGGATTAGCGTATGTCACCGTAGCCCTTTCCTCCCAGCTCTATTCCCAGCTCTACTCCTGATTGACTCTTGAGACTCCTCTTGCTGCTCGTGAGCACCTCTCAGCTTTTGATTATGTCTGTATATGTACTTTTGTATTTTCTGGTGATGTAATATTCCTATAATATTATATCACTCTCTGTGATAACCATGTAGTTATATTTTTATGTTGGAATGTATATTACTACTGTACTTCCGCACTCTGATTCTTATCTGCACTGATGCTTAGCACATATACGTGAGGATATTTCTGACCTGCGTATATATGTTGCAGTGACGTCTCCGTATCCGCGAGATCGGGGCATCATAAAAAGATTTAAAAATACGTGAAATAATTTCAAAACTTATGAATTCATAATACAAATATTTAACTAACCACAAATGAATGAAAATCTATTATAATCTAGTAGTTTAGTAAAAATATCCGCAAGTTGAAAATCGGTGGAAACATAATCAATTTCAATATCGCCTTTCTCATAGTAATCTCTAAGAAAGTGATATCGAATATCTATATGCTTGGTCTTGCTATGTTGATTGCATTTTTGGTTATATGAATGGTCCTAGTATTATCACAAAATATTTTAATATGGTCTTAAAGCAAATCATAGTCAAGGAGAGTATGTTTCATCCAAAGGACTTGTGCACAACAAGTCTCAGCTGCAACATATTCTGCCTCGGTGGTTGAGAGTGCTAAGAAATCTTATTTCTTGGAAGAGCACGAAACAAGACAATTTCTTAGAAATTGACAAGTACCACTAGTGCTCTTCCCATCCACTCTAAAACCGGCGTAGTCAGCATCCGAATAACTCATCATGGGAAATTGTCCAAGTTTTGGATATCACAAGCCCATTCCAATAGTGCCCTTAAGATATCTAATAATGTGTTTTACCGCAATTAAGTGAGATTCTTTAGGACATGATTGAAATTTAGCACATAAACACACACTAAATATAATATTAGGCCTACTAGCTATTAAATAAAGTAAACTACCAATCATACTTCTATAAAGTTTAATATCACATTTATACATTGTTCATCCTTGTCAAGCTTTGTAGTAGTCGCCATGGGAGTCTTGCTTAGCTTTACATCATCAAGTCCAAATCTCTTAATGAGTTCTCTTGTGTACTTGGCTTGATTGATGAAGATCCCATCATCTTTTTGCTTGATTTGGAGTCCAAAGAAGTAGTTTAGCTCTCCCATCATGGACATCTCAAACTCTTTCTTCATGCATGATTCAAATTCTTTACAATGCTTTTCATTAGTGGATCCAAAAATAATATCATCAACATAAATTTAAGCAATTAGGATATCATTATCTACATGTTTTGTAAACAAATTGGTGTCAACTTTACCTTTAACAAAATCATTTGAAATTAGAAAGGTTGAAAGCCTTTCATACCAAGCTCTTGGAGCTTGTTTTGAACCATATAAAGTTTTATCAAGTTTGTAAACAAAATCTGGATGTGTAGGATCAACAAACCCGGGGGTTATTCAACATACACTTTTTCTTCTATAAAACCATTTAAAAATGCACTTTTGATATCCATTTGAAAAAGTATGAAATTTTTAAAAGAAGCAAAGGTAAGTGTCATCTGTATGGCTTCAATCCATGCTACGGGTGCAAAGGTTTCCTCAAAATCGATACCTTCAATTTGGGTGTAACATTAGACCACTAACCTAGCTTTATTTCTAATAACATTACCCGACTTATCCAACTTATTCCTAAGATTCTATTTGGTACCAATAGTTGGTCTATCATGGGGTCTAGGAATAAGATACCAAACTTGGTTATACTCAAATTGATTGAGCTCTTCTATCATTGTAAGCAACCAATATGAATGGGCTCGGCTTCGGGGATGATTTTGGGCTCAATGTGAGAAATAAAAGCAAAATGCCCACATAAATTATGGAGTTTGAATCAAGTGTTTACCCCTTTGGATGCATCACCTATGATGAGGTCCTTGGGATGATTTGAAGCAAATCTCCAATCCTTTGGAAGTGGTGTGTTGGCTCCACTTCAACCTCTTGACTCCACCTTATTCGTCAATCTTTGGCTTTTCTTTTTCTATAGGTGAGTCCTTCAAGGTTATCTTCTATATGTCTTCACTTAAGGAATCAATCTCTACAACATTCTTCACAAACGCATTAGATTCCTCAAGCTTAACATGTATAGATTCTTCAATAGTCAAAGAGGATATATTGAAGACTCAATAGGCCTTACTAGTATTTGAATACCCAACAAATATGGCTTCATAAGATTTAGCATTAAATTTTCCTAAATTGTCTTTAGTGTTTAAAACAAAGCATTTACAACAAAAAACTTTAAAATAAGAAACATTAGGTTTTTTCAAATAGTAAATTTCAAATGAAGTTTTAAAAGTATTTTTACAAAAATAAATTCTATTTGAGATGTAACATGATGTGTTTACGGCCTCAGCCCTAAGTATTGAGGGAGTCCGTATTCATCTATCGTTGTCCTACCCATTTCTTGAAGAGTATAATTCTTCCTTTCAATGACTCTATTTATTGTGGAGTTTTAGACATGATAATTCATTTTTGATTCTATTTTCTTCACAATAAGTGATAAAGGAGTAGTTAATGAATTCACCACCTCTATCACTTCTTATGCGTAAAATTGAAGAATCTTTTTCTTTTTCAACTCATTTTCTAAACACTTGAAAATATGAAAAGGCTTGATCATTGTGTTCTAAAAAGAAAACCCATGTAAAACGAGAAAAATCATCAACCAAAGCAAAGACAAAACGATTTTCACTTAGACTTTTGGTTTAGTTGGACCAAACAAATCCATGTGAATTAACTCCAAGGGTCTTGATGTCATGATATCCTTGATTATTTTGAAAGAGGACCTGATTTTTTTTTCAAGTTGGCACGCATCACAAATGCGGTCCTTTTCAAATTTCAAATAAGAAATACCTTTCACCACTTCCGTTTTGTTAATTCTAAATAAATGGTCAAATGAAACATGGCCTAGTATCATATGCCATAACCAAGAGTCTTCATTAAAGGCATTTAAATATGTAGCATTGCATTGTAAATTTGACATATCAATCATGTACACATTATTTTCACGAAAATCAGAACGTACACATGCGTTGGTTTGTCTATCTAAAACATTGCAAGCTAAATCATAAAAAACTATTTTAAAACCTCTATCACAAAGTTGACTAAAACTCAAGAGGTTATGCTTGAGACCATCAACTAAAACAACATTTTCAATTAAGAGAGATGAGCCAATTTTAATGTTACCTATACTGATAATTTTTCCTTTAGAATCATCTCCGAAGATGATACCGCTATCAAGATACCACCGCTCTCTACGTCTTGGAGCTTTCGTGTGTACCCAGATCAAGTAATGAATTTGTTGATTTTGGTATTCAAATTTTCTTTGGTCCTATAATGTTAGATTTTTGAATCCAAATGTGATCATTAAAAGCATTTATTTGATCAAAATAAATTTCAGCTAAGTGATCTATTTGGCCACAATAAGTGCATGAATAAACTCTACCATATATAAAAGCATGATGTGAGTATGGGGTGTGAACATGCTTGGTGTGTGCAGATTGTCTACCTGATGTGTAAGTAAATGTTATGATATAGGAGTGTGGGTATGTGTAGTATGATGAGCAAGTGTAGCATGAACATGTTTCTTTGGGCATGTTTCTTAGGGAACATTGCCTCCAACCTAGCTTTATCAAACTCGCATTCCTTTAACACATCTCCTTAAGAGTTAATTTTATCTTTTAAAATAGAAATCTTATTTTTATCAATTAATAAAAATTTTGCTTTACATGAAATTTTATATGCATCAAAATCTTTCTTTGTGGATATAACTGTGAAAGATAAATCATCTTTTTCTTTTGAAAGTATAACAATTTTATTTTGAAGAGTTTCATTTTTCTTTTTCAAATACTTCTTTTTAAGAAAATCATAGTTGTTAGAAAACTCTTCAAAAATCTCACCCAATTCATCCATTATTAATTCATTATCATCAAGTGAGAGTTCAAATGTTACCTTAGGTGTGCTATTATTAGTCATGCCGTATCCACTTCTTCATTAGTTTCACTCTCCGAGTCCCAAGTGGCTTTGAGAGCCTCTTTTTGTAGGGCTTCTTGGAGGTTGATGGTTTATTCTTGGTCTCCGAACAATCCGCAACCATGTGGCCTAGCTTCCGGCAATTGAAGCATATGACCTTCTTGTCTTCTTTCCCTTGCCATCTTCTTCTATTGTTAAACTTGGCCTTGTTGTACATCCTCCTTATATTTTTCACTATGAGGGATAATTCTTCATCATCCTCTTCTTCATTATCACCATCGGAGATGGAGGGAGTAGATTTGAAAGTGATCATCTTCTTCTTTGTGGTTCCATCTCTTCCCTTACCTTCCTCTCCATTTCATGGGTCTTAAGGTTTCCTATGTGACCGATGAGCTCCATTTCTTCTTTGTCATTTAGCTCCTTCACTATAGTAGCCTCGACTTCTCATGAGGGTGGAAATGCTCGAATGACCTTCCTTACTTTTTGATCATTGTCAATGACTTGTGAAGTTCCCTCGTGTGTGACTATTAGGGGTGTCCAAATCTCATAGCCGGATTTGCAATGGATGACCCTAGTAATATCATCATGGTTCAAAGATTGCAGTAAGGTATAATGTGCCAAGCATTTGCATCAGACTTTTTAGTGGCAATGTCGGACCAAGCGTCCTCATCACCAATGGGTACACTAAAGGGTTTAGTCACCACTTTTGTAACCTGGTTTCCTAATGATTGTAAAAATACGGTCATCTTAACCTTCCGTATAGGAAAGTTAAGGCCATCAAACTTGGGAGGGGTCTTAATACCTTTGACCATTTTTACTAAAGTGGATGAAGATGAAATTGTGAAAGAAGTGATTAGCAATTAGGATCTCTTTAAGGTTGTTAAGCCAAAATCTAGAGACCAAGACTCTGATACCAATTAAAATACACCTAGAAGGAGGGGGTAAATAGGTGTTTTGCTTATCAAATATAATTTTAAAACTACTTATGATGAATTATGCAAACGATCACTCAAAATAAGAATTGAAACCCAATTCCTTATGAAGGGCTCTAGAACTTCTCCTTTTTGATTCTTCTAGATAATGAGTTGAGGTGCTCAATTGCCTCCTTGTTGAGATGATTATAGACCGGTAATGAAGTGATGGAATGAAAGTAATTATAGAATGCAAGATGAACAATTATACAAGTATGAAAATGAAAGCAATAGAGAGCAAGACACAAGCAATCACAAATACAAAGGAGCTGTTCCGAGGTTTGAGCCACCGCTCTACGACCCCGCCTTCACCACCATGAAGGATTTCACTAACCTTAAAGGGATCTTCCACAAAGGGATCTTACATAAAGGAATTACAAGTTGGCCTACACAAGATCGGAGTTCACAACTCCACCAACTCAACCCTCTACACAAGAGGTAGCACAAAGCCAATTGAGATTATAAAATGATTGGTGATCTAACAAGATCACGAACACTCTCTCTTACAACTTCCTATAGAGTAGAATATGAAGTGTTGCTCAAGAAATTAAGTGAGAGATGAAATTTCGTTAGAAAGAATAGAGGAGTTTTAAAAACAATTAAAAATAGCTTTGAAAAGAAACAACTTGAAGATTGGAAGCTGGAAAAACTTTTCTCTTTTGAAACAAACTTTAATACTTGTAAACTTTTGTATTTTTCTTATTTAAAATCAAAACTAATGACCCATATATATAGGAATAAATATCATTTATAAATCATACCAGGTCACTTGGGGTGTGTTTAGACACTTGAAAACCAAAAATGCCTGTTGGAATCCACTAAAAACAATACAGATTTATAAACTAGCCGTTATGGCTAACTAGTGTAACAACAATTCCTAATTAATCCAGATTTACACCCAAATTAAAATAATTTTGAATAATTAGGATAATATGATTTAGAAATTCAAATTGGAGAAATACAGAGGGAATACATAGTACGTATATGTGTTTATGTGTGTGTGTATATATATTAGTCTCTATATATTTTTGTATATAGGGGGATGAGACATATATAGGTACTATTAATAAAATAAAGGTCCTTGTATGATTCTCATACTTATTGCTTAAAACCCCACCCATACCTATATTCAATGCAACTACATAATAATAATTATAAATGTAACCATTATGTTGTGCTGGAAGGGAATGGGAGAGAGTTGGGAAGTGTGAATTGACATGGATGAAAGGGAGGTGTTTGGAAGGGAGAGCCTGTGATGTGGCAAATGGGTGAGAAATTGTAAACGAAATGCCTTTTTCTTCTCTGGAAAACAGAACCCCAATGGACTCTTCATCTCCTCAGGCTTAACCTTCCCTTTTTCCCTTTAACAAATCAGCAGCAACCAATCTCCTCTTCGTCTCTAACTCCTCCCTCTTTTCTCCTTTTTTTTACCCAGCAAGGGCAACTGCAGAAGGAGGGGGGCTGCAAGAGGGGGCGGCCTGTCGGTGCAGCAGGAGGGGAGGGGGGCGGCGGCCAGGCTACCAACGCTGGCACGTACTGGCAGCACCTACACGTGCATGCGCGTGCTTGCCAGGGCGATGCGCCAAAGGGAAGGGGGTGGTCTGATCGAGGTGGCAGTCGCAAGAGAAGGCCGTAGGTGAGCGTAAATTAGACAGAGAACACCTTTGAAATCAGTAGATATTAATCTTCAGTCAAGGTAATGGAAAAATCCAAATTAATTCTATAATATAGTAGGAATATGGCAATTATACTAAAATCAGAATTTAACTATGTATTAGGAACTCCTTGGGGATTGTGATCCAGTGAGTTCAATGGCAAAGACTTGCATTTCGGGTGAGTAAACTAGAACATCAACTGATCAAAGTATCGTGTTGTGATTTTATTGGCAAAATAGGAATTGACAAGAAAGTATAAGCATGTATTTATATTGAATTAAAGGTACATCGTGTTAGAAATTGAGCGTTAACTCCTACGACACATAAATTAAGATGACCGAAATTCTATACTAGAATGCTTGAAATAATCAAATTAGTGATGCCTCTTGGCTTTATAATTAGGACCCGTACAAATAACATATGATTTTAGCAAATTCTTAGGTATGTAACATATATGCAAATTTTATTCTAACCTTCTTTTAGTTAAATAACTAAGATGTGGATACGAATACCATGTATGGAAAATATTTTATTTTGATTGGAGTGATTACCTAACATCAAGTAGAGATCTAATTCGGATGCAGTAATGATAAAGAATGTTGTATACACAAATAATACCGTTGTATATTTACTTATAATATGAAAATCAATTTTGTTTGTGCATGTTGTTTCTATATGATATATACGCATACGTTTATATATTACAGCGGAGGAAGGGGCCGAGGGGGAGCCGGTTGGAGGAGGAAGACGGTGACAATCACCTTATATATGTATATATTTATATATTACAACGAAGGAAGGGGTCGAGCGGGAGCCGGTAGGAAGGGAAAGACAGTGACAATTACATTATATATGTATATGTTTATATATTACACGGAGGAAGGGGCTGGGCAGGAGCCGGTAGGAGGGGAAAGATGGTCTATTTCCTTCAGCTTTCTGAATTGTGTGTAATATGCCAACTGTATGAAATGTAGTTGTGATGATGTAGAGACTCGCTTGAGTACAGAATATCATAACTAGTGAAGTATACTCACGATATAATAGGGCATATGCAGAAGTAAGGACAATACTACATAGATGCATAAAAATCTAAAAGTTGTACTACATTTGACCTAAATAGAATTCATGGTAGTTGAGACTTCTATCTTAAACCTTAGAAGTATATTGGAGCAAGACGGACGAGGTTAGCGCAAACAAAAAAAGAATACAATACCAAAATTACTCCTCTAATAATTATATTTATTAACTTAAATCTATTAAAACAAGAATTTGAATTAACAATTTAGATTAGTTTACTCACTGAGCTGTCAAGCTCACTCCGTTCATTTTTTTTTATATTTTTTGGGTTTGGATAAAGATAAGAGGCCAACTTAGAATCTGGATCTTAAGAGAAGGAATGATCGACTCCCCCGTAACTTACTTATGATTAATCATTTCTTCTCATATTTTGTTCACTTTTGTGATTGTACTTATTGTATGCATATGTGTAAACTTGGTATATGTAAGTTGGTCCTTGGTTCTAACCACTGAAAATCTAAGTATTTTGTGTAAATGTTGGATGCATAATATTTTGGATAAAAACTTGCAATGTACTCTCCGTGTTGATGATAAATGGAACTATACCTTGCCATGGCTGATGTTGTGCATTATTGAGAAAAATATTATGGATCAAAATGGAATAGTAGTGGTGGATGTGAAGTTATATGATGATGATTTCCATTCATGTTGATAAGTAGGCCGTGTGAGCTGAAATATGATGTTGTATATAATTAGGTCGTTGTAAGCCGAAATTGTTGTATTTGTATCATGGCAGATCCATGTTTTTATAGGAGGTGCCACCAAAATTCTTTTAGGAAAATTGTGTTTTAAATGAGAATTGTTAATCTAATCATATAAGTAGAATCTAGGATAGTTACAGTTGGTATCAGAGCTGGGGTATTTAGTTTAGATAGGTGTAATAACTACAGATTGATTATATAGTTGTTGTAAATTGTATGTATGCTGATGAAATTTGATAGTGGACCCCTAGGGTATGATTAACCCTGAAGTATGTGATATTTATCTGTTCCCCTACATTCTAATTTGAGTACCCACATATCCTAGTTCAAATGGATCCTGTGGGGTTGCGGGCCTTTCGTATGGATCTTTAGTGGTATGGGACACTGAGATTGGGGAGCAACTAAAATTTCAGACAAGTTAGGGTTAATTCAACAAGAAGAAACCTGAGTTCTGTAAGATAATTGCAAGGTCTCTATTTGTATATATATACAATCTATCATGTTTTGAGGATTTAGAAAGATAAATGATCTAATATTAAACTTCTATAGATGGGAGATTTTGATATGCCAGAGTTATCATCTAATAGCTCGGGGACAGAAAGTCTGAGTTGGATTGCAAATAGTATGGATTGGGATTATGAGTTAGATGAGAGTGATCCAAAGGCTATCTTTATTGGCCCCAGGGACAGTGATGATGCGATGGGACTAGTAGGACATAACAATAAGGATACATTCAGTGATGTTGAAAGTGCTATCAAAATGTGTCAGTGACTAAAGATCAGGGAGTCATATTCGATGATGAATTAGAACACCAAGGGAAGATGTTTTTTGGAGGTATTTGGTGAAATTTTACCTGGGCTGAAGATATGGATCTATATGATGACCACGAGTACTAGGAGTGTAAGGATGACGCTATAATGGAAAAAGTGGACCCCGAAGAAGAAGACCCCAAAGAAGAGGATCCAAAAGAAGACCTCGAGGAGGAAGATCCAAAAGAAGACCCCGAGGAAGAGGATCCAGAGGAAGACCCCAAGGAAGAGGATCCAGAAGAAGACCCCGAGGAAGAAGTTCACAAGGGAAAAGTATCAGTAGAGGATAGCAAGGATGAAAGCTTCACTGATTCAAACACCACTCCATGAATGAGATTTTAGGATAGAGTAATTTAGGGAGGAAGGATTTTATTTGGTTGCAGAAGAAATGTGTGAAACTGATGTATCTTAGTATGTACACTTGTATCTTTTGTAAGAAGTAAGCATGTCAATGTAAAAAAAAAAATTGAAGTTATAAATAGAAGTGGTATTTTTTATATGAAACTTCTTTTATAATATGAGTTTTGTTGATAATGAGAGCTGGTTATTTTTTTAGGTATTGATGGACTTGAATTTTCCTCCATCGGATACAAATTCTGAAGGTAATGCCCCACCGCTTAGTACGGTTGGGAGTGTCCATCCTCCGACCAACCACGAGGTCATGGTGGATCAACTCAATGCCAGCCAGGGAGTCCCTAACAGAATGCCAGATTGGCTGGTGCAGCTGGCAACAATAAACAATCCACGTAGGGCTCTAGAACAATTTCAGAAGTTAAACCCGTCGGCATATAAAGGAGGAGTGGATCCAATACAAGCAGAGAAGTGGCTTCATCAAATTAGAAAATACTAGATGTTATGGAATGCACTAAGGATCAACAGGTGTCTTTCACCTCTTTTATGTTCCAAGGAGAGGCAGAACATTGGTGGGAGATGGTTAAAACCGGAGCTAAGTCCTTGGGGGAGGAAATTTCTTGGAAATTCCTAGTCAAAAAGTTCAATGAAAAGTATATATCAGGAGTAGTAAAGGACAAGCTTGCAATGGAATTTCAAGAATTGAAATAGGATCAAATGATAGTGAACTAGTATGAAGTCAAATTCACTCAGTTATCGAGATATTCTGGTAAGTTGGTGTCTGAAGAAGAGGATAGGACAAAAAGGTTTGTACGGGGTTTGAGGCCAGAAATCAGAAGCCAACTCGTTCCATTTCAATTACAAATTTATAGCCAGGCTATGGAGAAAGCACTAGAAGTTGAAAGAGACATGCAAGAAAATCAGGATGTAAGAGCTAAAGAGTTGCCTTCCACCAAACACTTCTGATATCTTAGCACGCCACGAATTGGATCAACCGGCTTCAGGTTCGACGGAGTTATTAGACCTTCTACAACACCAACTCTAAGGACAATGATAGGCTCGTGGCCCAGGAATGCAGGGTCCTTCCAAGACTCGCAACACACATCTTTTCGTATTTTAATTCTGCAGGTGGAATGTGGTGTTCTCGATGCAACCGCAATCATATTGGAAACTGCTTAACAAGCAAGCAATGTTTCACCTGTGGCAAACTAGGCCACGTGAGAAAGGATTGTCCGATATTACGTGGACATCTCGGCACAAGTAGGGGAACGGGCAGGCAGACCTCAGGCGTTGCCCCGACAGCCGGACCATCTGGGGCCTTTCGGCGATCTCCCAACACAATTCGACCATCCATGATGTAGGTTTCAGTGCAATAACCCAGGGCCCAAGGAAGAATGAATGCTTTGACCTAGTAGGAAGTTCGGGTGTCTAATACAGTGGTTGAAGGTACTATTTGCTTATCTGAAAAAATTGCTCGAGTATTATTTGATTCCGGTGCTACACATTCGTTCATTTCTTCATCTTTTGTGACAAAAATTAATAAGAACCCTGAACCTTTGAGTTTTCAACTAGTGGTGTCCACTCCGGTAGGCACAACACTAACCACTGATGTATACTATAAAGGACGTGAAATTACCATAGGGGAAATGAAAACACAAGCAGATCTGATTAAGCTAGGAGAGATGGAAAATGACATTATCTTAGGAATGGATTGGTTATCGACATATCATGCACATGTAGACTGTCATCTAAAGAAGATAATCTTCAAAATGATAGGGGCCCCAGAATATATGTTTGAAGGGATAAAGAATAAAGTAAGTTTCCCAGTGATTTTAGCCTTAAAGGCCACAAAGTTATTGCGGCATGGGTGTCGAGGATTTTTGGCAACAATGATAGATAAGGAAAAAGAGGAGGTAAGAATAGAAGACAATGCAATTGTAAGAGAGTATCCTGATGTGTTCCCCGAAGACTTACCAGGCTTATCTCCTGATAGGGAAGTAGAATTCTCTATTGATCTCCTACTCGGAATAGGGCCTATATCGAAGGCTTCCTGTAGAATGGCACCAGCAGAGTGAAAGAATTGAAGGAACAATTAGAATAGTTATTAGACCTGGGATTTATTCGACCGAGCGTATCATCCTGGGGTGCGCCTGTGCTATTTGTAAAGAAAAAATATGGAAGTATGAGACTGTGTATAGATTACCGTGAACTGAACAAAGTCATTATCAAGAATCGATACTCACTCCTGAGATTCAACAATCTTTTTGATCAACTGTAGGGTGATAGTGTGTTCTCCAAAATAGACCTAAGATCTGGATACCATCAATTAAAGATTAAACCAGGAGATGTACCTAAGACAACCTTTAGAACAAGATATGGACACTATGCATTTCTAGTAATGCTATTTAGGTTGACCAACATCCCAGTAGCATTTATAGATTTGATGAATAGAATCTTTCAGTCATACTTAGACCAATTTGTAGTAGTGTTTATTGATGATATACTAATTTAATCAAGAAGCACAGAAGAACATGAAGGACACTTGAGGATAGTTTTACAATTGTTGAGGAAAAAACAACTTTATGCAAAGTACAAGAAGTGTGAGTTCTGGCTGGAAAAAGTTAGATTCCTCGGTCACATTATTACTAAAGAAGGAATATTAGTAGATCCTGGAAAGATAGAAGTAAATAAGGATTGGCCTCGACCCACCAATGCCACGGAAGTGCGGAGTTTCATAGGACTGGCTGGGTATTATCGGAGATTTGTAGAAGAATTTTTTAGAATCGCGACACCATTATCACAATTAACCAAGAAAAACCTCAAATTTTATTGGGAAGAAAGTCAAGAGAATATTTTTCAAGAATTAAAGAATAAACTAACTTCGGCTCCAGTTCTATCCATGCCCTCTGAGACTGAAGGATATGTTATATACAGTGATGCATCAAAGTCGGGGCTAGGGTGTGTATTGATACAGCATGGTAAAGTAATTGCATAGTCCTCCAGATAGCTTAAAAACCATGAGAAAAATTATCCAACCCATGACTTAGAATTGGCAGCAGTTATATTTGCCTTGAAGATATGGCAACACTATCTGTATGGTATATCTTGTGAGATATATACAGATCATAAGAGCCTGAATTATATATTTATTCAAAAAGAATTAAATATGCATCAAAGAAGATGGTTAAAACTAATGAAAGATTATAATTTGACCATCCATTATCACCCTAGGAAAGCCTATATAGTGGCAGATGCTCTTAGTCGGAAATTAGGAGGGTCTTTGCTGCACAACAGGCCAGTTTGCTAAAAGAAATAGAAAAGATTCAGATAGAAGTTCAAATAAGAAAACCCATGATGCGAACTGGTCAGATGAATCAAGTCAGAATTGGATTTGATCTGTATGATAAGATCAAAGAGGCACAACAGAAGGATGATCATATAGCTAAGAATATCAAGAAGATGCAAAGAGGTGAAACTCAAGATTTTTCTATTGATGGAAGTTTACTGAACAAGGGGAGCTGAGTATGTATACCATCCGACCGCGAACTCAAAGAACAAATTATGATGGAAGCTTATTGTACCCCTTACACAGTACACTCCGGAGCAACCAAAATATATCAAGATTTGCGACCAAATTATTCGTAGGAAGGAATGAAGGATGACATGGCCAGATTTGTCCAAAAATGTTTAACATGCCAATAGGTTAAAGCTGAACATAAAAAACCCCGGGATTGCTAATGCCATTATAAGTCCCCGAATGGAAATGGAGCCACAATACAATGGATTTTGTGACAGGACTTCCTAAATCCCCTCAAGGATATGATGCCATATGGATGATAGTCGATCGACTCACAAAGTCTGCGCACTTCTTACCCATTCAAATAAATTACTTGATGGATAAGTTAGTACAAGTTTATCTCCAAGAGATAATCAGGATTCATGGAGTACCCGAAACAATTGTGTCGGATCGAGATCCTCGGTGCCAGCCAAGGTTCTGGGTCAATCTATCCAAAGCTCTAGGCACTAAGCTACACCTTAGTACCGCGGCACATCCACAAACTGATGGGCAATCAGAAAGAACTATTCAGATATTAGAGGATATGTAGAGGGCATGTACACTGGATTTCAGGGGCAATTAGGAGAAATACCTACCATTAGTAGAGTTTGCATATAATAACAGCTACCAGTCAACTATTGGAATGCGACCCTTTGAAGCTTTATAAGGGTGGAGGTGTAGATCCCAAATCTGTTGGGAAGAGATGGGAGACCGAAGGTTACTAGGACCAAATATGGTTCAAGAGATAACAGAGAAAATTCAGATAATAAAGAAGAGAATGAAGTCATCCCAAAGCAGACAAAAAGCATATGCAGACAAGCGCCGGAGACCCTTGGAGTTTACTGAAGGGGACAAAGTTTTTTTGAGGGTATCCCTAATGAAGGGTGTAATGCGCATTGGCAAAAGGAACAAGTTAGGCCCTCGGTATGTTGGACCTTTTGAGATATTGGAAAGAATTGGACTATTAGCCTATCGGTTAGCCTTACCAACAGAAATGGAGAAAGTACATAATGTGTTCCTTGTATTACAGTTAAGAAAATACATATCGGATCCCAGTCATGTCCTTAAATACTCACCACTGCAAATACAAGAAGATCTGTCTTACACGGTAGAGCCAGTGCAAATTTTTGACCATAAGGAGAAACAATTAAGGAATAAAATGATTCCTTTGATAAAGGTACTATGTAGAAGTTAGAAGATTGAAGAAACCACCAGGGAACTGGAAGAAGAGATGCGAAAGTCTCACCCGCTACTATTTCAAGGTACGTTGAGTTTCAGGGACGAAACTCCTTTAGGGGAGTAGAACTCTAACAACCATTCCTAATTAATCCAGATTTACACCCAAATTAAAATAATTTTGAATAATTAGGATAATATGATTTAGAAATTCAAATTAGAAAATATAGAGGGAATACATAGTTTGTACGTGTGTGTGTGTATATATATATTAGTCTATATATATTTTTTGTATATAGGGGGATGAGACATATATAGGTACTTTTAATAAAATAAAGGTCAGTGTATGGTTCTCATACTAATTGCTCAAAACCCCACCCATACCTATATTCAATGCAACTACATAACAGTAATTATAAATGTAACCATTATGTTGTGCTTGAAGGGAATGGGAGAGAGTTGGGAAGTGTGAATTGACGTGGATGAAAGGGGAGGTGTTTGGAAGGGAGAGCCGGAGAAGTGGCAAATGGGTGAGAAATTGTAAACGAAATGCCTTTTTCTTCTCTAGGAAACAGAACCCCAAATGGACTCTTCATGTCCTAAGGCTTAAGCTTCTCTTTTTCTTCCCTTCAACAAATCAGCAGCAACCAATCTCCTCTTCCTCTCTAACTCCTCCCTCTTTTCTCTCTTTTTTTTCCCAGTAAGGGCAGCAGCGGAAGGAGGGGGGCTGTAGGAGGGGGAGGCCTGTCAGTGCAGCAGGAGGGGAGGGGGGCGGCGACCAGGCTACCAGCGCTGGTGCACGCTGGCAGCACCTGCACGTGCACGCGCGCGCTTGCCAGGGTGACGCGCCGAAGGGAAGGGGGTGGTCTGATCGAGGTGGCAGTCGCGAGGGGAAGCCGTAGGTGAGCATAAATTAGACAGAGAATACCTTTGAAATCAGCAAATTAATCTTTATTCAAGGTAATGGAAAAATCCAAATTAATTCTATAATATAGTATGAATGTGGCAATTATACTAAAATCAGAATTTAACTATGTATTAGGAACTCTTTGGGATCGTGATCCAGCGAGTTCAATGACAAAGACTAGCATTTCGGGTGAGTAAACTAGAACATCAATTGATCAAAGTATAGTGTTGTGATTTTATTGGCAAAATAGGAATTGACAAGAAAGTATAAGCAAGTATTTATATTGAATTAAAGGTACATCGTATTAGAAATTGAGCGATAACTCCTACGACGCATAAATTAAGATGACCGAAATCCTATACTAGAATGCTTGAAATAATCATATTAGTGATGCCTCTTGGCTTTATAATTAGGACCGGTGTGTAATGAATTGTCTAATTACAAATAACATATGATTTTAGCAAATTCTTGGGTATGTAACATATATGCAAATTTTATTCTAACCTTCTTTTAGTTAGATAACTAAGATGTGGATACGAATACCATGTATGGAAAATATTTTATTTTGGATTGGAGTGATTGCCTAACATCAAGTAGAGATCTAATTCGGATATAGTAATGATAAAGTATGGTTTACACACAAATAATACCACTATATATTTACTTATAATATGAAAATCAATTGTGTTTGTGCATGTTGTTTCTGTATGATATATACGTATACGTTTATATATTATAATGAAGGAAGGGGCCGAGCGGGAGCCGATAGGTGGGGGAAGACGGTGACAATCACCTTATATATGTATATATTTATATATTACAACGGTAATAGGGGCCGAGCTGGAGCCGATAGGAGGGGAAGACGGTGACAATCACCTTATATATGTATATGTTTATACATTACAACGGAGGAAGGGGCCCAGTGGGACCGGTAGGAGGGGTAAGACGGTGACAATTACATTATATATGTATATATTTATATATTACGTGGAGGAAGAGGTCGGGAGGGAGCCGGTAGGAGGGGAAGATGGTCTATTTCCTTCTCCTTTTTGAATTGCGTGTAATATGCCAATTGTTTAAAATGTGGTTGTGATGATGTAGAGACTCGCTTGAGTACAAAATCATAACTAGTGAAGTATACTCACAGATATAATAGCGCATATGCAGAAGTAAAGACATACTACATGGATGCATAAAAATCTAAAGTTGTACTACATTTGACCTAAATAGAATTCATAGTAGTTGAGACATCTATCTTAAACCTTAAAAGTATATGAGAGCAAGACGGATGAGGTTAGCGCAAACAATAAAGGAATACAATATCAAAAGTACTCCTCTAATAACTATATTTGTTAACTTAAAATCTATTAAAATATGAACTTGGATTAACAATTTAGATTAATTTACTCACTGAGCTGTCAAGCTCACTCCGTTTTTTTTTATATCATTCAGGTTTGGATAAAGATAAGAGGCCAACTTAGACTCTGGATCTTAAGAGAAGGAATGATCGACTCCCCCTTACCTTGCTTGTGATTAATCATTTCTTCTCGTATTTTGTTTACTTTTGTGATTGTACTTATTGTATGCATATGTGTAAACTTGGTATATATAAGTTGGTCCTTGGTTGTTACCGCTGAAAATCTAAGTCTTTTGTGTAAATGTTGGATGCATAATATTTTGGATAAGAACTTACAATGTACTCTAAGTGTTGATATTAAATGGAACTATACCTTGCCGTGGTTGATGTTGTGCATTATTGAGAAAAATGTTGTGGATCAAAATGGAACAGTAGTGGTGGATGTGAAGTTATATGATGATGATTTCCAATCATGCTGATAAGTAGGCCGTGTGAGCCGAAATGTGATGTTGTATATAATTAGGCCATTGTAAGCCAAAATTGTTGTATTTGTATCATGGCAGATCCATATTTTTAGGGGAGGTGCTGCCAAATTTTTTAAGAAAAATTGTGTTTAAAATGAGAATTGTTAATCTAATCCTATAATTAGAATCTGGGACCGTTACAACTGGCAAACTATCAGTCTATTGATAGCTCATCCAGAAAAGAGTCGTTGGCACCGGTCGATCGGGCGGTCGATCGTTCAACTGTTCAAAATGAAAAACTAAATGTCGATCGACCGACCCGGTCGACCAACCCTAACCGAGAGTTAAGGTCTCTCAGTCGGTCGACCAATCGGTCGACCGCAAGGGTTCAAGGTCGATCGGTCAGTCGACCGACAATGTGCACAAATGTGCACGCCCCTTGGCCAAAGGCCTGGTCGACTGGGCGGTTGAGCGTTGAAATGGGCGCCGGTGGACCGTCCGGTCGACTGTTCTGGCCTGAAACAGTTTTTTGTATTATTTTTGAATTACAAACAATTTTCAAAATATTTTGTATTAGTTTATAGGTAATATAGCAATGTATAGGTGATGAAATACATGTTCTAAATTTGTTATAAAATTTTGTAAAAATTATGAGACATGAATCAAAACCAAACATGCAAAATACCAATACTACCAAAACTTATATTTTTCGAAATCGTGTATTTTGTGCGTGTAACTTCTTGAGCATCACAACTATATTCTACGCTTTAACAAACTAATATCTTATAAGGCTCTAGGTGACAACAAGATCTTCAACCAGGCTTCTTCTTTAGCGATGTTGAGTGTTTTGAGCTTTGATCCCGTATTTGAATCTTCTTGAGTCTCTTACACCTTCATTTAGAGGAAGAAAACTCCTTGAATCCTTAGAACCTGGAGATAAACTTAATCACTTGAAGTTGATTAGTACAAATACCATATATGTTTTGTTATCATCAAAACCATAAAACCGGGTGATTGTAACCTTGGGCCAACAGAAATGAGATATTGTCTAGCAAAAATGAGCACTTACAAAGCTTTGCAAGCAACTTCTCTTGTCTTTGCAAATTAGAGTTTGCAGGATAATCCTGAAGTGCTCTGTGTGCTCCTTTTTGGTCTTGGAATAGATTAGGATATCATCGATGAAGACTATAACAAATTGATGTAGGTATGAAGCAAAGACGCGGTTCATCAAGTCCATGAATACCGCAGGAGCATTGGCAACTCCGAACGGCATAACAAAGAACTCGAAGTGTCCATAGCGCATCCAAAACTAGTCTTATCACATCCTCAGCATTCACCCATACTTGATGATAACCAGAACAGAGATTCAGCTAAGAGAATATTGTGGCTCCCCCAGTTGATTAAAAAGATCATCAATCCAGTAAGGGATACTTGTTCTTAACTGTGACTCGGTTCAGCTCTCAGTAATCAATGCATAGTTGTTTGCTACCATCCTTCTTCCTGACTAAAAGGACAGGAGAGCCCCATGGTAAAGTACTCAGTCGGATTAACCCCTTGTCCAGCAATTCCTGATTCTACTTTTTCTGTTCCACTAGTTTTACCGAAGCCACGAGGTATGGCGCCTTGGAAATAGGAATTGTTCCTGGCAAGACTTCAATATTGAATTCAATCTCTCGAACAGGGAGGTAGTCTATGGAGATCCTTGATCGTTAGCCCAAAGCTACATGGTAATTCTCACTGCTTTAACTTTTCAATCAAATTTTGGCGCCGTTGCCGGGGAGGGACGAAAAGTAATTCTCTTTTTAAGTTTACATTTTTGATTAACTTTCTTCTTTGTTCTTGGTATATAGGTTTAACAATAAGGAAATTTTTGGCTGCAGTGGACATATAAGTGGCCCTGGACTCTGCTCAAGATAGCAGAGCCCAGTAGCCCTCAGATTTGCTACAATCCAATGACAATCTGAGTGAACTACTAACATGTATTTTTGCAGGTTGGCTGAAAGCAAAGCTAAAATTTGTAACTATTTATTCCCTTGTTTGTCTCATTGTACAAATTTTCTAACCTCAACAGTAAAATGATGTTTGTTTAATGCTAAAAATGTTTTAGAGTTTACATTTAGGCACATGTCTAATTCGTTTATATTTTATATTACTGTTGAAGAGTGCTGGAGCAAAAGGTACGTATGCATAGAATATAGTTTAGGAAATATTTGTAGGCTGTCTAAAAATCAAGCCATTGAAAAGCAGAATTCCAAGACGCAAGGTTAATCTTACCCGCGTCTCAGCCGCTCTAAGGCGCGAGGGTCGAAACCCGCGTCTCAGAACCAAGGCGCGAGGGTCCAAACCAGCGTCTCAGCAACAAGGCGCGAGGGTCCAAACCCGCGTCTCAGCTCCAAGGTGCGTGGGTTGACACCCGCGTCTCAGTTGTAACCATCCCGGTTTTAGGGCCAATCACGGCCCACATAACGGGAAAGGTTAGCCCCCATTATGGAGTGTTTTTAGGAGGCACGTACGCCCCTGAAATCCCTATAAATAGCCCCGTCGCTATTGAAGAAGGGGTCAGATTTTCAGTCGGAGGATTTTTGGGAGAAAAGAACTCTGAGAGAAAAAAGAGAAACCCTTCAAAGAACTTGCTGTGCTCAAGTTGCTCTTTGCCTACCTTCTCTTTGAGAGTTTTGGTAGACAGAGCTGTGTTACTCCGTCAACCACCCGAAGAGAAAAGCCCCGAAGATCTCGACGTTCACCCGGTCAACGGAGAACAAGATTTACTCTCTATCGCCACACGAAGAACCCAGTCTTAAACAAAGGGAGGATTCAAGACTCAACATCCTCCCTCCCTTGTAATCGGAAGACCGATCTGTTGTAATTTTCTATCCAATCAAAAGAATTTTACAATTTGATCCCCTCTTTTCCGATGCATACAAGAGATGGCGACTCCGCTGGGGACTACATTTGTCACTGACGAACAAATCGTGGCGCAAGGTGACGTCCTCCATAAGGGAAGATGGTCGGATCGCTCGTCGTCGAGTTCGACCAGGCAAAGTATGAAGAGTTTCTCTCTTCCGGCTCCAAGAGCTCAAAGACCCGCGTCTGTCGCAAGGTCTCTACGGGGACTTGCCCCGAAATTCGCTCTGAGACTCTCTCGGGCGCTGCTGCTGTGAAGGGTGTCGCAGCCAACTGTGCCAAGCAGGATACACTCGCCAACGTCTCTCAGGAGGCCCGCGTGGTCTCAGGCACAACTGTCGTTGCGACCAACCGCGCCATGCGGAACACACGCGTCAACGTCTCTCAGGAGACCCACGTGGTCAAAACCTCTGGTGTTCACCCAGTCTACCCTCTCCCTCAGCATCAAGTCGTCGTTGGTTTCTCCCCACCTCCATGACGCAACCGAAACGCTGAGCGTCGACAGAGGAGGCGTGCGCGTCAACTGCAAGTTGGAACCTCTGACCGTCCAACTGAAGTAGGACGCGAAGCTCAATCCGGCGCCTTGGTCGCGCCACGTCCAGCACGCGAAGTCCGCGTTTGGCGGCCCAAACGCGAGACTCCCCAAATTAGGCCCTCTGAAGCCCAACTCACCAAACGCCAAGGTGAAGCCTGCGTACAGCGCGCCCTTAGGCGTAGGGCCTAGCAGCCCACTCTCTCTCAAGCGTCTTTGTCCCGACGCACCAAGCAGCAATGCGACAGTCGCGTCTCGTCTCAACAGAGATGCCAGACACGCGTCGTACAGCTGCGGCGCGAGAACCACGCCTCTAAATTCTGCGTCCAAGCTGTACAACGCAAGGATATCTCCCGCCCTCGAAATTGTGAGGCTAATCTCTTCGATCCTCTTTCCATGGATCTAAGGGATTACTTGACGAAGAAAAGAAGTGCTAGTCAAACCACTTCATCATGTTGCTTCCAACGGCTCATCTCTATGCTCTCTGAGTGCCGTTGTGGTTCAGGCGTGAACCGGCAGTCCTTAGTTAGACAGCTGACCCTGATTCCCCCCTCAGCCAAAAGAAAACGCTCTCACAGGCGGAGGACATTCTCTGACACTGAGTATCCAGAGCTCACTGCTAACATGGCAAGCAGGAGTAGGGAAAAACAGCCTGTAGTCAGCTCTGACGAGTCTGACTCTGAACCGGAAGGAGTGTACCGACACACTCGCACCCGGACCGGGGCCATTCCCCTGATCGACTATAATGCCCTGGCCCGGGGCGTCAAAATGAATGACTCTCATTCTGCTGTAGAAGAATCGCAGGCCTCGAATTCTTCCATCGAGAAGGAGGCCTTCACCTACATGACGAGCACTCCTGAAGAGACAGCCCGGCGCCTGGAGCTGCAAGCCCAGGTCCAGGAGGAACAACTTGAGATGATTCGTGCTCAGCAAGAATCCATCGACTCTCTCAAGCAAATGCTCGCACAGCTGCTCGAAGACAGGAAGAAATGTCCCCCTAAAAAGTCTAAGGGCAAACTAAAAGAGGGAGAAAGCTCATCTTCCGAACACTCCGAGAAGAAAGGGCAACCCTCCTCTGGTTCATCTAAGTCCTCGTCGCAGGAAAAGAACGATCAAGACCAGGGAAAGGTTCATTCTAAAAGAATGAATCAGTTGGAGCAGTGCCTTGAAGCCCTTACCAATCAGAAAGGTCTCCAAGAAGCAGGGGTGGTCTGCCCATATCCAGCCGAGTGGGACCTGGTTCCATATCCGCCCAAGTTCAAGGCTCCAACCCTCCAAGTATTTGATGGGAAGGGTTCACCGAACCAACACATCTACTATTTCAAGTCCCAAACTGGGAATGTGGTAGATAACGACGCCATCCTGGTGCGTTTATTCATCGGCACCCTAAAAGGGCTGGCCTTTGAATGGTTCATGAAGCTTCCAGAAGGCTCCATCAAGAATTGGGGCGACTTGGAGAAGCTCTTCTTAACTCGCTTCTTTGAAGATGACTCGGAGGTCAACATGCCTACCCTTTTAGCCACTAAGCAGCGAAAGGGAGAGTCCGTTAAGTCTTTCGTGGAAAGATTTCGGAACGTGGCACTCCGATGCCCGAGCGGTATGACCCAGGTTACCCTGGTGGAAACATGCCGCCACAATCTCCAAACCTCACTCCTTGCTCAAATAGGAGTTGCTGAAAGCCGCATCTGGAAACAATTAGTCCAACAAGGTGAACAGGCTGAGGAGATTATCGACCGCGTCAGAGCGGAAGAAAACAAACCCAGGCCTGAAAGGTCAACGAGGCGTGCGCCGGACACATCCCTCCAAGCCAAAAGAAGGATAACTTGGCAGCAGAAACCAAATCCCCTGCTAAGCCTCAACCGGTCAAAGGAAGTGCTCTACAAGCCAACCACGGGCCAACAAGCAGTATTCCTTTAAGGATGAACATGTCGACTCGCTCTTCAAATTACTTAACAAGAGCAATCGACTGAAGCTTCCTGAAGCTAGATGCCCTGAGGAAGTCGGTAAAACCGACAATCCCAGCTACTGCATGTACCACAGGATGTTGGGACACCCTACCAAGAGCCGTTATGTCTTCAAGGACATCCTTCAGGGCCTGATTGACGCGGAGGTATTGAAACTCCGACCAGAGCAGAAGAAGGTGACGGCTAATATGACGTCAGTTCTCCAGTTTGGGAGATAACCCCCAACACCCTCTTGAGTAGTCCCTATCCCAAGAGGAGAGCTGAGAATGGTCAACACAGACCGCACCAGCAGCAAGAAAAGGGCTTGGTACCTGTTCCCACACCTCAGGGAGAAGTCATGTGGGTTCATCCCGACCTTATTGATGGCCAGCAATGGACTACTGTAACCAGCAGGAAGTCCAAAGGCAAAGCAAAGGCCTCATCCTGCAATGTGGTGTGTGCCTTTTCTCGAGAAGCGAAAACTGATATTCCCCCGCTGACCGACTCAGAAGAGGAGACAATAGTTCTGGCCGCGAAACCCAGTCAGCTTGTGGCAGAAACCCGTTCGGGGCAGCCATATTTGAAAAAGTATGGCGAAGTGGCGGTAACTCCTCCAAGACCCACCGCAGAGCCAGCCAAGCCCTCTACGAAGCAACCCGGGGAGAAACAAAAAGAACTTCGGTTTTCTCGAGTTCTTTTGAAGGACGTAGCGGAAGGTTCCACAGCACCTTACCACTTTGATGTCCTGGCTTAGTTAGCCAATATCCCAGCGCGGATTACTCTTTATGAGCTTCTTAGACTATCAAAGTCGACCAGAGAAGCTCTACAAGAAGCTCTGGTTAATGCTGAAGTCTTCATGACCAGCTACCGAAGGAGGAAGATGTAGAGGATTGCCTCCACGCCTCCTAAAATATTTCCTGCATTACCTTCACGACAGAAGACATGCAAGTCAAAGGGAAGCATGATTGACTCCTTTACTTCGCAGGGTAATTGGATCATCTGAGGTGAATCGCATCCAGGTAGATCCCAGGTCTGCGTTGAGCATCATGCCTCGCAGAGTCATGCAGCATCTCGGGATTCCCACTCACCGTTTGAGCCCTACCCAGACGACCATTTATGGGTTCAATGCCAATAGTACCCGTCCGATGGGGAAAGTCAAGCTCAAATGCCAGATTGGGGACCTAAGGTCAGAGGTGACATGCTATGTCATAGATGCTGACACCTCCTACAATCTACTGCTGGGAAGACCCTAGATTCATCGCAATTCTATCGTTCCCTCTACTCTCCACCAAGTCATGAAATACATTGACGGGAGTGAAAAGGTGCGAACGCTGATTGCAGATAGGCATCCGTTCAAGGGAGTGGAGAATTATTTCACAGATTCCCTCCTGTATCAGGAATCTGTGGAAACAGATGAAGTCCCGCAACCAGAGGAACCAGACTCTGGCAATGAAGCCGACACCGAGCTGGAGGAAGATGAGTGTGTGTGGGAGCTAGATCCACCTGTAACGGGCACTAATAAGCCCGATGTTGATAATACCTCCGCCGATGATGTAGGCGGTTGGTACCTTAATGAAGAATTGGATTTAGCATATTTTTCTGTGTTTGCTTCTGATTCAGTGCCGTCAGACACTAGCACCGACGTGGATGACGATCTCTGGTCGGCAATGGGTGCTTTGACATCGTTGCATGTACCAGTAAAATCGTCCTTTGAAACATGTCGAAATGTCGACGATGCGCAACAATCAATATTCATGGTTCCCGCGAGAAGGAAGGGCCAAAGACCAATTCTTTTTGGACGAATTGTGTAAGATCCCTAGTTAGTAATACAGTATTTTCAATTTTTCTAAAACATTTATTTTAATTTACTGATCATTTTATTTAATCAAGTTAATTTAATTTTCCTGTGATTATTATTGTTGAATATGGAAATTATTTTGAGACAGTAAATGGTAATTTGGATTTTATGGTTACCATTATTTATCATTATAATTTCTTTAGCCTATTGTAATTATTAAAATATTTTTATTAGTTGTTGATACTATTAGTAATTATCCCCATTATTATTATTGTTCTTTTAGTATGATTGTTGTTCGTCAAATATTAATTGTGATTGGTATTACTTATTTTAATATTGGCATGTATACTAATCTTGGTGGTGGTGGTGGTGTTCTTCTTGTTAGCTTTGACCCAATACCCGATATCCATACCCAATTATCTAATTGGATCCATAAGCCCATTACTCTTTCACTGGTTGAACCCCAACCCGTTGCCTAGACCGCTACCCATAAACCCGTTACCCAAACTAGACCCAATATATATAAGCCTTCTTTAGTTAACCCTAATCTAATCCTAAACCTAAATCCCATCTCCACTTCACAGCCGCCCAGGATCCTCTCCTCCTCCTGGTTGCGCACCTCCTTCCAACCGACCAGGCCGGCCATCTCCACAGCCCCTGGCCGAGCCCAGCACCCACTCCAGGCCGCTCCCTTCCCTGCCTCCTTGCTCCAGGCACAGCAGCAGGCGCAGCAGCCCGTGGCCGCCCCCTCCTGGGCGCCAGCAGGCCGCACAGCCGGCTGTCCAAGCTCTACCATGGCCCCATCTCCTCCCTTTGCAGGCCAACGCCCAACCATCCCTTGGCGCAGCACCAGCAGTCCGTCGATCTCCAGCAGCGCCCCGAGATCCCTCCATCTCCTTCGTCTGCTGTCGAGAGACCCCCAGGCCAGATCCAGGCAGCCCCATCTGTCCTTGGCGTGCGATGTTCAGATCCAACAGCACCTCGACAGCCCCATGGATCCCCAGGCAACCAACAGCAGCCCAGGAAATCAGCAGGGCAGCGAGCAAAGGTCCAGATCCAGCAGATCTGCGCAACAGTCTGGATCTGCGCAGCAGTCCTCCAGCAGCGAGCGAGCAGGCCGTTCTCCTGATCCACGCCAGCCCGTCGTCGGAGACTGACACGGTGACCTTCCCCAGTGCCTTGGCCACCCTCCTGTGCAGTCCGATGGCGAGGAGCGACGCCACAGCGACCGTAACGGCGACTCGCCCGGTAACGAGCAGATTCCCCAATGTGAGCGTACTCTCCTCCTTCTTTTAATTACTCGCATTTATGTGCATTGATTCAATTATGATTCTATGTGTATCTACAGTAGAGTAGAATGTCTATATTGTTGTGTGAGATAGAGGAGCATGAATGCATAAAATAACATGTGGGAATAAGTGTTGATATATCTCAGATTTTGTGCCCAGGTAGAGGTGTTAGTCGACTAATACACTTTGTTAGTCGACTATACCCAGACCCCTAGTCGACTAGGTTTCCTCCCAGGAGAATAGCAACTCTCTGTATATTTCTGTTAGTCGACTTGACCCACTTGATTAGTCGACTAACTCCCTTGCCTAGTCGACTTATATATCACCCCTAGTCGACTACAGTTAGTCTGTCAGCTATGTGTAGTTCTTTTATTGGATGTAGACATTAACCTTGGGTTATGTGATGGATATGGATGGATTGTATATGACTTCAAGAGGTAGATGTTGTGATAATGATTTGATCATGATAGACCTTAGATACATGTATATGTTATGGTACATAGTGTTGAAGATATCATGATAGAACTTATATGCATGAATATGTTGTGATACCGGGTGTTGGGATATAATGATTGATCTTATAGAAGTGGTGATTGAGAATACCTATGAATCAGAGTTGTATGTTAGAGTGAGAGGATTAGTACTGGATATTGTTATATGTTGGAATGACAATTATTGTATCAGATTATTAGATGTGTATTGAAACTAGATGAATATGGAACTATTGGCATCATGAGTTGGTTGTAATAACTTGGATCTATAGTTGAGTATATAAGAACTATCAGATGATATGTCGTTGATGTTAAGTATCAGAGGTAACTATTCTATGTTGCAGCTATTTGAGGACATGTAAGATATGATCTTACTTTACTTAAAGATTAGAGTTCTTTATGATTGGATGGTACTTGGACTATTTTAGAGTTGGACTGTGATTTGGACTGAACTTGAGTTATAGAGGACAGATGATATATTTTATGTAGAGGACCTCTTGACTTGATATTCTTTCATTAATAATAACTTAGTTGATGATTCATTCAGAAATTGTTGTTGACTGTTACGATGTTCTTAGAGGATGTTCCCTATATAGATATGATTGTGGTGTGTGTTAACATATTATTCTCGAAGATATACCTTATGATTCATTTGAGTATTGATGTGGACTTGTTAAGATGTTAGAGACTGGATCACTTCAGTTAGTAGAGATTGAGCTAGTGTGATGGTGACCAAGTTGATATTAATGATCTTGTACTTCGGATTTACCAGTTACCAGTTTATCACTTATTAGTAAGATTACTTGTTGTTGATTATATGATGTATCCAGAGTTTATAGCAGTTATCAGTTTATCAGTTGGCGAGACTGTTTGTTGATGATCATAAGATATGTAGTTCAGAGTTATATGAGTTGGCAGAGATCTGTACCAGTTATAATTGTTAGTGACACTAGTTGTCTGTGACACTATTGTGTTAGTGGCACTATTGTGTTAGTGGCTATATCTCCAGTATTCTATTCATATGTCAGATATTAGTTGTCAGATATCACAGTTGTCAGATATCAGAGTTGTCAGATATCAGAGTTGTGAGATATCACAGTTGTCAGATATCAGTTATCAGTTACCAGTTGTCAGATTATCAGCTAGTGTTGACATCAGCAGTTGTTGGAGATATCAGTTACTATTATATATTAAATCACATGATTGCTTATTAATAAAAGACATCATAACCCAGGGAACAAGGGGTAATTGCCTGATGATGCATGTCGTATATTTTGGAAGGATTCTTATGGTACCGAGTTGTGGGTTCCAACCATGGGGAACCAGGGTAGTACTGGCTACCTATTCAGTTGTCAGTTGTCAGGGCTATGCCCGGATTACGGCGCCACACTAGTTGTCTTTTCGTGTGGGCTGTGGTCTTCAGTTATCAGAGCCTTGCGGCTTGTCCTGGTTCAGTGCCAGGGGTGTTAGACCGTGGTACCGGGCATGCACGGTACTCTTCCAAAATACATGCACTACATTGGCAGGCAGTTACAACAACGATAACATTGTTTGATATGTGGGAAAACGGCTGTGGTATGGGACACAGCTAAGTACTACATTAGTTAGGTTAATAATAACCAACCAGACTAGTGACATATAGGTTTCACATCTTGACATCAGCTTTTAGACTACATTTGTGATAGATGACTTTGATATCAGTTGTTAGTTTACAGATGAGATAGTTGTCTTATATCTTTGTTGATATTGATATTAGATATGCTTCAGTTCAGATGTTTATCATGTAATGATATTTAATTATCTTATATCTGCAGTTGTTTATCTGTTATTCAGTTGTGCTATATTTGCAGTTGCTCTTATTGTTATTTATGCACATGTTCTTATGCACGAGCTATTTCCTCTTTACACACACACTCACCATGGTCGCGTTCTAACGACCCTGGATTTGCACGTCCAGATATTGCACGGTTTGTTTCTAATGTGCAGGTGTTTGTTGAGGCTGTACGCTTCGCGATTAGCTGGAGCTTCTGCCTATTCTATTCTGGTACATTTATCTTTCTAGCCTTCGTATCATTTCCTGTTTCTTGTTATATCAGTTCAGTTGTTATTCCAGTCTTGATTCATATGATATCATGCGTGGTTGCTCATATGTGGTATTGCAGTATTCAGTATTCATTACAGTTGGGATTTATTATAGCTTGTTTCAGGTTACTTAAGGCTTAGCGCGTATGCGTGAGGGATTTTCTTGCGTATATGCGTCGCCGACTGGTGTCGCATCTTCGCTCCAGCGTTTTTCTGGGAAGCGGGGCGTGACAAATTGACTCCGAGCAAATGGACCATGAAGAATCAGAAAGCGAGCAGAAATTCCCTCAGTTCAGTCATTATGAGCCAAAGACATTCAGAATGATGAAAAACATGGGGTATGACCTAACCAGCAGACTCGGGTGAATTTCAGCAAAGGAAGGAGGACGCTACTTCGATCCTTTGTGCCAAAAGGAAAAGCACCCGATTATTATCATCGGACACGCAGGGGGTTGGGCTACGTATCAACTCCGGCTCCATCAGCCTCTGATTCTCGAGAATCGTCAGGTCACGATTACTCTTCAGGCACGTCATCATGGGAGTCAGATGCTAGTGTCGGCAACATCTTCAAAGAACTTTCAGTGAACATGGTTTCAACAAGCCACCTGGAAGACGGAGATGAAGAAATGATCCAATCTGATACAGATCCTTGGATCAAACATTTAAATACTCTTTGGGATACTCGCTTTGAGCAGCGCGAGCCACCCACAGAAGACAAGATTGTTCAGATCAATCTGGGGGATGAGGCTAATCCTAAGCCCATCTTCATAAGCAACGGCCTGTCACCGTCAGAGAAAAAGGATCTAATATCTCTTGTTCAAGAGTATAAAGATGTCTTCACTTGGAATTACGAAGACATGCCTGGACTTGATCCTCAAGTGGCTATGCACCGCCTCAACATCAATCCAGACGTAAAGCCTGTCAAACAACAGCAGCGACGGTTCCGTCCAGAGATAATGGAGGCGATTCAATCAGAAGTCAGAAAGCTTATAGATTCTGGCTTCATCAGGGAAGAGCAACTTCCCAATTGGGTAGCCAACATCGTCCCCGTTGCTAAGAAAAACGGAAAGATCCGGATCTGCATCGACTTCCGTGATCTAAACGAGGCTTGTCCCAAAGACGAATTCCCACTGCCAATCACAGATGTTATGATTGACAATACTTGTGGATTCGAACGAATGTCCTTCATGGACGGGTTCTCAGGATACAATCAAATCAAATGTATCCTGACGACGAAAAACACACCTCCTTCAGGACACCATTGGGGGTATACTGCTACACCGTCATGCCCTTCGGACTGAAGAATGCGGGGGCAACATATCAAAGGGCCATGAACGCCATTTTCCACGAGCACATGCGCAAAACAGTGGAATGTTATGTTGATGACATAGCGGTGAAAAGTCGCGCTAAGGGTGATCACATAGCTGACCTAAAAGTTATCTTCGACATCATGCGAGCTCATCAATTGAAGATGAATCCTACCAAATCCTTCCTGGGGGTGGCCAGCGGCAAGTTCCTAGGGTTTGTTGTAACCTCCACGGAATCCATTTAGACCCAGAAAAGGTTCGCTCTATCCAGGAGATGCAACCTCCGAGAAATCTCAAGGAACTCAGGGGATTGCAAGGACGATTGGCGTACATCCGCAGGTTCATCTCAAACCTCTCCGGAAAATGCCAACCCTTCGCTAAGCTAATGAAGAAGGGTGTTTCGTTCATTTGGGATGACGCTTGCCAATAAGCATTCGAGGAATTCAAGCAATACCTCACACAACCACCAGTCCTTGCAGCCCTGATATCTGTAAAACCTTTCCTGGTATACGTTCAAGCAATGGATCATTCTTTGGGAGCTCTACTAGCTCAGAATGACGATCAAGGACGAGAGCAAGCGATCTATTATCTGAGTAGAACAATGATCGGAGCCGAACATCGGTATAATCAGATCGAGAAGGAATGTTTGGCATTAGTGTTCGCCATTCAGAAAATGCGACACTATCTGGTAGGCCAAACTATAAACGTCATATCAAAATTCAACCCCCTGAGGTTACTTATGACTAAGCCTTCATCATTGAACGGCCGGCTGGCAAAATGGGCCATATTGCTATCCCAGTATGAGATGCACTTTTTGCCGCAAAAGGCTATTAAGGGACAAGCGGTGGCGGATTTCCTAGCTGAGCACCCAGATCCGAGGGCAGCCAAAGTCTACGAGGATCTCCCAGATAAGTGGCCGAAGTCTGTTTGACTCAGACATCGTTTGAAAGTCAAGTGTGGCAACTCTTCTTTGACGGTGCATCCAGAACAAGCCCAAAGGACACATAGTGGCAGGAGTAGGAGTAGTACTCGTCTCGCCACAGAACTATGTGATTCCCCGAGCCGTCTCGCTAACTGAGCCTTGCTCCAACAATGTGGCGGAGTACAACGCTCTTTTGATTGGGATGCAATTCGCCGATGAGATTGGCGTTAAAAATCTCGAGGCATACGGCGACTCTAAACTCATCGTCAGCCAAGTTCACGGGGAGTACGAAGTCAAACATGAGGACCTAGTACCCTACTACAACGCAACTATCCACATGGCCGAGAGGTTCACAAACTTCTACATTGACCATGTACCGCGCAGGCAAAATGCGCATGCAGATGCACTCGCATCCCTCGCTGCCTCCTTGGCTCTTCCAGCTGGAGCAATGGAGAAGATATTCGTTTACAGCCACGGTCTGTATTGTCTGAGAATTGCTCTTGAGGATTACCAAGAACCAACAGGAGATTCTCAAAGCAAAGAAGCACTGGAATTGTCAACCGGCCCAGAGCCTAGAGACTGGCGATTCTCCTACATTGATTATGTCCTGTATGGCATCCTGCCTGAGGACACCAAGGAAGCGGCTGCCATTCGAAGGAAAGCCCCTAAATTCTACTATAATGCGATTACACGAGCACTGTATCGTCGATCGCATGACAGGATCTTGCTTCGCTGCCTTTCACAAAAGGAGGCACAGGAGGTATTGAAAGAAGCCCATGACGGCATGTGTGGAGCCCATCAACCTGGTCCAAAACTTGCATACCGACTCCAAAGGTTGGGATATTATTGGCCCAAGATGATTGTCGACGCCATCACCTATGCCAAAAGATGTCACGCCTGCCAAGTACATGGCGATTTCATCCATCAAGCACCAGGCTACCTTCACTCCACGGCTTCTACTTGGCCATTTGAAATGAGGGGAATGGATGTGGTTGGCCCTATCAGCCCACCGTCATCAAAAGGACATCGGTTTATTTTGGCAATAACCGATTACTTCTCCAAATGGGCTGAGGTCGTTCCTTTGAAGGAGGTGAAGTCATCTGATGTGATCAAGTTCGTGAAACATCACGTCATTTACCGCTTCGGGGTACCTCGGCGAATTGTCCACGACAACGGACCCCAGTTCATCAGCCAGGCTTTCCAGAGATTCTGCGCCAAGTTCAGAATTCAGAGCGTGTCCTCAACGGCATACTATCCTGCCGCTAATGGCCTCGCAGAAGCTTTCAACAAGACCATTGGCAAGCTTCTCAAGAAATTCGTCTCGAAAAGTCAACGTGACTGGGTCGACAAGCTGGGTGAATGCTTATTGGCTTATCGCACAACTGTTCGAACCCCAACTAAAGCTACACCATTTTCTTTGGTATACGGGTGTGAAGCAGTGCTTCCACTAGAAATCCAAATTTCATCTCTACGCGTCGCCCTGACAGCAAAGATGACAAATGAGGAGAAGTATAGACAGCGACTCCAAGAATTGGAAGCCTTGGATGACAAACGTCTGCAAGCCCAACAACAAATTGAGCTTTACCAAGCCCGGATTACCAGAGCCTTCAACAAGAAAGTCAAAGTGCGAACTTTCAAGAAAGGCGATCTTATCTTAACCGTCAGAAGACCTATGGTAATGACACATAAGACAAAAGGAAAATTCCAGCCCAAATGGGAAGGACCATTTGTAGTAGAGTCAGTCTACTCAAATGGATCATATCGCCTCATAACCTCAAATGGCGATACACTCATGATGCCAATCAATGGCAGATTCTTGAAGAAGTACTATCCTTAATAGTAGTCCTCCCCCGATCAAGTTAAAAGTACACCTCTGATCAAAACAAGAAGAGCCTCTTCATTAATATCCAACGCCCCTGACGGCTAAGGATAGAGGAAAATGTTGGCTTTTAAGCCCAACATAAGTCTTCGACAACTCATCATGCTGAGGGGAATAGCATGGCTAGCCCAACTCAAACGGTAGTTGGTAAAGGCGTATCAAACCCGTTGACAGCTGAGGATTTGCTAAAAATCCTAAGGGACATGCTCCCCTTTGATCTGACGCCTCCAACGGCTAAGGATAGAGAAAATGTTGGCTTCTAAGTCCAACATAAGTCTTCGACAACTCATCATGCTGAGGCGAATAGCATGGCTAGCCCAACTCAAACGGTAGTTGGTAAAGGCGTATCAAACCCGTTGATAGCTGAGGGTTTGCTAAAAATCCTAAGTGGACTCGACTCCACTTTCCCCTCCAAAATCCCTTACCAATTCTCATCCACAGAATGGTAGGTCTACAAATACAGTCGTTGCCAAGTTAACACTATACCTCTGGCACTTCAAATTTCATTTGCCAATTTCATCAATAGGATGGCAAGTCTTCAAAATTGCTCATATCGCAAATCCAAATTTGTCAAGTTAACACTATACCTCTGACATTTTTAAACTCCACTTGTCAATTCTCATCAATGGAATGACAGGTCCTCAAACTGCTCATATCGCAAGTCAATTTCTGTCAAGTTAATACCACACCTCTGACAAATTACTGTTAAGTTAACATTATACTTCTAAACAGTACATCGAGTTTCTGTCAAGTTAACATCACACCTCTGACAGTCACCTTTCTTCAGACTTCCATATCGAAGCTGAAATGAACGATGCTAAGTTTAACACCACACCTCTAGCATCCAGGTCATCGCCAAGTTCAACAATACACTTACGGCCATGACTTTCCCTCGGACTTCCTTGTCGAAGTCGAGATGACTAATGCCAAGTTCAAAATTACACCTCTAGCATTACCCTCATTGTCAAGTTAAACACTACACCTATGACAATGACACTTTCAGTTTTCCCAAATGAAAGCTGAAATGCTTCTGAGTCAAGTTAATATCACACCTATGACTCACATTCTTCTCAAGTTAACATCACACTTCTGATAAGACAACTTTCAACCCGTTGAGTTAACATCACACCTCCAACGGTAAAGACTTTCCTAGATCCCCCGCGAATCTAGTCTCACTCGTTATTCTCATCAACAGAATAACAAGTCCACTTAAAAACATTGTTAGGTTAACATTACACCATTAACAGTGTTTTCATTAACCCCCCAGCTGATCTCAATCAAGTTAACCTAGACCTCTGATAAAAGTTCATCTTCACTGGGGGTACAATTCAACCGTCACTTTCTTTTATAAAGTGGCAGGCCCACCAAAATTATCTTATCACTGTCAAGTAATATCACACCTCTGACAGCATTGTGGGGTTCTTTAGATAGGATCTTTTCTCCAAAAAATTTGACTTGTTAAAATTTTCATCATGATTCTGACAAGCCAAAGATTCTTTGCTTCTATGCGTCTGACTAAAAAGAGACAAAAGAGTTCAAGACAATAGAAGAGACAAAAGAAAAGTGTCGCTTTTATTTATATATCCAGGCATATGAAAGTGATACAAAACGCTCTCTTATTCAATAAGATTGAGTGTTACAGATAAAGGAGTACAAAGAAGTCTCTCTCTCAGAGGTTGCACTCCCTCCTTAAGCTGCGTTTGACTCCAAGTACAAGATGTTTGGAAGGGCGCCAAAGTAGGATCAGACATTGTGGCAATGATCAGAAGCTGGTTGCACCACGATGCATGACGTAAACATCGAAAGAGCCCTCGTTGATGGAGAGCAATGGTGTTCTTGAGGTCTGATGGCAGCAGAATCCTCCGATTCCACCTGACCATCCGAAGTGGCGGATACGACCCCCTCGTTGATGAACATCTCTTCCGCCAGAAGATCGTCCAATGAGCATGGAGTTTCCTCGATGTCACTTCTGGGGTAAGAGAGGAGGTTTTAAGACCTCATAGGGGATGCTACCCACCACTATATCCACCGCTACCCCCGCCGCCATCCTTACTCTGACCATGCCATGCCAGCAAGCATGACTGGTGCGTCGAATTCAAAGAGATCTTGGCGAGGGTTAAGTCCCCGTCAGGGACCATGATTTCTTCCCTTGTGGACGACGGGGACCATGATTTCTTCTCTTGTGGATGAACATCGAACAAGTTCGCCGGCCGATATATTCTCCCACGGGCCCAGCGAACATGAAAAAGGATGATCAAGCTTACCTGCAAGAAGCAACGAAATTAGAAGATCTGAAGCTTAGTATACTTCAACAGAAAAACTAAGTGACAGACGCAGCTATTGCCGAAGGATTTCAGACGCGGGAATGACCCGCGCAGCGAACATCTGCGGCGGCTGAAATAGACGTGGTCAAAATTCTGATATACACAGAATTCAGACGCAGTCTCATTTGACATCCGCGCTTAAAGGACGAGACGTGAAGAGAATCAGACGCGAGAATTGCCATCTCCCTGTGGATGAACAGGGGTTGCAAGACTCAGGCCTCAGACCTCCAGTCTGAATTGAGATTCTCCTAAGTTGACAGCCTCAAGACGCAAGCTCCATATGCAGAGCCTGCGGCCACGTGTCTAAATCTGCTATACTGGCGTCCAGAGAAGTTTAAGTTGATGGCGCAAATTCCAGAAAAGGAATGCACCAACTATGACTTCATCCAGATGATAATATCTCTTTAAGAGATATCAAAATTCAAACCTGGCCGGGTAAAAATGTCATGGCAAACCAAGAAGGCGTACCCGCAGAAGCCTCCACTAAGAGTTGAACTCTCTGCATCGAAGCGCAGACAAAAAGGTGCTCAAGGAGACACTTTTTACTATTGAAATCACTTGACAGTGGTAATCTTCTGAAGAAACCAAACAGAAGCATGAAAGCTCTGGGTCATCTTCATCCATGGAGGCAAACCCCTGGTAAAGTCCTTGAAGGGAGAAGATGGAGCCCCTCACTGCACTCGCTGTCAAAAGAAAATAGTCCAAGTATGGGACTGCTAAAGGAAGGGAGTAAGCCCTATTTATAGGCAGCCCATGATAACCATAATTAATGGTTCATCAATTAGAACCGTCGGCCTTAATGACCACACGACTGTCAAAGCCCAATGGAAGGCTGACACGTGGAGCGTCGCTTCGGGAAGCGTCGAAGACGCTGGTCTCAACCGCCAGCGCTGGTTTGACATTAAAAGGCATTAACGACTAAGCCCAATGAAGAACCGACGCGTGGACAACCGCTTCGGGAAACAACGGATGATGCGGGTTCCCAATCGTCAATGAAGACTCGACGTTTGAAAATCTCATAGGATCTTTATGACAGACTGCACTTAACGCCTGGGAAGTTGCACCAAACGCAGAGGTGAAAGCCGCGTCAGAGGCTCGCGCCTCCTTTTTCAAAAAGTGGCGTTCTCCTTCATTCCAAGTTAGAAGACCCTTCGCGTCTCTTGGATGACTCAAAGTTTCTCCGCGTCTCTCGGACAACTCAAGGTTGCGTCCAAAAAAAGTCGCGTCTTTACTCCAAAAAGATGTGTCTCTCCAATCGGCCTAAGAATCGCGTCTGTCTTGTGGAATATCAGTCGCGTTCTCATCCCAAAAGATGCAGCCCTATAAAAAGTCGCAACTTTAAAGCTGGCGTTCAGTCTTTGCTTCTGCAGAATAGTTCAACAGTACACTGGCACAAGCAGATGACCGTCCACTTACGGCTTAAAGTGCACCCACGACAGACTTAAAGCAATCGGGGAGGTTTAGACTGTGCATCTAGACACTCAACACGATCAACTTTGGTAGCTTCAAAGAGTTCCATAGTACACTCACGAAGACCATACTGCAGACAAGATCAAACCCGAAGCATTGACAGTCCAGTCACAAGGGTGAGCTCAGCTAGAGTCCAAAGTATTTCGAAATCCGTCCCACTTAACTGCGGATGTCGAAAACTTTGGAGGGGGTTCTGTAGGCTGTCTAAAAATTAAGCCATTGAAAAGCAGAATTCCAAGACGCAAGGTTAATCTTACCCGCGTCTCAGCCGCTCCAAGGCGCGAGGGTCGAAACCCGCGTCTCAGCATCAAGGCGCGAGGGTCCAAACCCGCGTCTCAGCACCAGGCGCGAGGGTCCAAACCCGCGTCTCAGCACCAAGGCGCGAGGGTCCAAACCCGCGTCTCAGGTCCAAGGCGCGTGGGTTGACACCCGCGTCTCAGTTGTAACCGTCTCGGTTTTAGGGCCAATCACGGCCCACATAACGGGGAAGGTTAGCCCCCATTATGGAGTGTTTTTAGGAGGCACGTACACCCCTGAAACCCCTATAAATAGCCCCGTCGCTATTGAAGAAGGGGTTGGATTTTCAGTCGGAGGATTTTTGGGAGAAAAGAACTCTGAGAGAAAAGAGAGAAACCCTTCAAAGAACTTGCTGTGTTCAAGTTACTCTTTGCCTACCTTCTCTTTGAGAGTTTTTGTAGACAGAGCTGTGTTACTCCGTCAACCACCCGAAGAGAAAAGCCCCGGAAGATCTCGACGTTCACCGGTCAACGGAGAACAAGATTCACTCTCCATCGCCACACGAAGAACCCAGCCTTAACAAAGGGAGGATTCAAGACTCAACATCCTCCCTCCCTTGTAATCGGAAGACCGATCTGTTGTAATTTTCTATCCAATCAAAAGAATTTTACAATTTGATCCCCTCTTTTCCGACGCATACAATATTCTTGGGTGATATTTGCTTGTGAATGTTACTTTTCTATATCTTGCACACATTGCACTAAATTGATTTAAGGGCTTGTCCTATAAACAAGATAAGGTGGGGAAGTCATTACCCTCCCTTAGCACACAAATTATCTCCTCACTCACTAACCAGTCTAACTAAAACTGAGGAGATGTTGGCCCTAGGGACATCTTGGACTCATATAGGAGACTGACCTAAGGGGAAAGTTGATTTAAATTTGACTCTTACCAAATCAGTGTCTAAGGTTGGAAATTGAGGGGTGAAACCCCAAAGGTAGGTGGTTTGGCATAATTAGGCCTGTTGCTTAGGCACGAATACCTCCCACCGATCTTACCCCTACCAGGCCGATTAACTTGAGGTCAGATTTGGCAATATAACCCCCATGGACAGTCTAACTAGTTAGGAGTCGCTAGGTCTAAGGTCTACCCTAACTTAGGTTAGATCTTTTTTTTATTTTTGCTTATTTGTTTATTTTTCTTTGTTTGTGTTGATATTTCTTATGTGATATAGCTTATAACAACAATTTTTTCAATTTTAATAGTAATCCACAATTCACCCCATTTGCCTCATATAATTCCAACCATATTTTTTACAATGTGAACCAACCAAATACACCGGGTTGAATTTATCCGAATCCATATAACCCATGTCCCTAATCTTATGACCATAATTTTAAAAATAATTCCAACTCTTCACAGAGCCAATGGGGATTCACCTCTCCCAAGTCCAATTTCAACCAACTTGTCCTCCTTATCCACCTTATCCACAATTTTCACAATATTCATTCCCCAATTTTGCTTTCTATACTCTTTTTCTAGACCAACTCATTGAAGAAAAATTCGAGTTAGAAAAGAGTATAAAAGTCATGCAGGAGGCCGAATGAAAATTTTAGGCTTCCTAATTCCTCAATATTTCAAGATTCATACTCAATTTCATCAGTTCAAAATAGAAAACCATCAATCTTGAAAATGAGTATGCGTGAGTCTGAGCAACATCACAAATCTGATGGACTCACGATTTCATCACAAATTCTAAAATAAAACTTCATCTTTTCAAGTCCTATCGCAACAAAACAATGAACCAATCGACTATGAAAAGCTTCTTGAAGTCATGACTCATACTCAAATCACTTATAATCATGACATAGATATAATGGTCAAAACTCTCCATTCTCATCTTTGACCATTCCTGATTCGCTAACCATTCTGCTAGAGCCAAAGAATCATGTTGTTTTGGAAAACAAGATTCTAATTCAGCACACCCATTTGAACTTGCCCAAACTCCAAAATTTGAAAATCACATTGAATTTTGGCAAGTTATCCATTTCCTGAATTTGAACTTGAGAATGAATATGATCCTAAACCTCAACTTGGTAATTCAATTCTACTCTTGATTCAAGAATGTCTCCGGTGTCTTCACATGATTTCAATCCTTCTCCAGAATTCACATTGGATCCTATGCCTGTCCATCGGGAAATTAAATCACCAATCTTTTATGATCATCATATTAAACTTGACCAATTTCATACTTTTAAAAGTCTTATTGACAAATTGACAAGTTCTCATTTTTACGAAATTGAACTCAATGAGGAATGTGACTTGATTCTCAAATTTGTGATCCAATTCAAATTTCTGAATCAATATTGACTCCTGTTTTGCTACCTGATTGGAGAAATATTTTAGAATCAGTTTTGATAACCATACCTGTCATTCTTGAACTTGAATCACCAATCTTAGAAAGTCACATTCCATTGTGGGAAAATGAATGTGGACTTGAGTTTCAACTTCTTGATTTGAACCCACTTCCTGAACAAATTTTGACTCCTGGACCTTAACTTGACTTCAGTCATTTTCCTGAGTTGATTATTGTTCATGCCCTTCCTGATTCTAGATCAAACATTCTAACTTTTCATACTCAATTTTGGGACAGAGGTGTTGATAATAATGACTCTGAAATTAGTTTGAAAATTTGAAAATTAGATGGGATAAAATTCTTAATAAAAATCAGTCATTTATACATCATTTTAGTGGGTTATATTAGAGAGGTTTTTTATGCGTTTCTCCGAACTCCACGCAAATTAGATTGTGCCGCATTTCGTGGACCAATGAGACCACCATCAGAACCACCACCTTAAGGTAATATTTTTCTTCCATTTCTTCTTTTTCATGCATCTATGCATTAATTCATACATTGAGGACAATGAATGAGATAGGTGTCGGGAAGTGTTCTAACATAACTTAGGTTTTCTTTTTATTATCATTAAAAAAAAATTATTATTAATATTTTTCTTTACTTTTAAAAAAACTTTTTGAAAATAGAAACAATAATTTGACATATTTTTTGTGAGAAATTAAGTCAATTTTAAGGAATAGGAGAATCATAATTAGCATTTCTTATACTTGGTCAAAATAAGATCATTGTTTGATTTCTAAGGTTAGGAAGAAAATTTGAAAAAATAATATAGTCTTGATTTTTACCTTGATGATATATGCATGCTTTACACACTTACACACTTAGGGCTCCAAAATAAAGATTCTTATGCCTTATTTAAAAAAGAAAAAAAAAAATATATATATATATATATATATATAAATCCTCTGTTTAAGTTGGGTATTTGTGCCTCATAAAGCATAAGTATTCACGCCTAAAAGCGGTTCATATAATAAAATCCTTAGTTTTGTGGCCTTGTTTGCTCGAGTTTTTAAATCCTTGGGTGTTTTCTCACCCGGTGCCCTAAAATCATTTGGTTTGGGAGTCACCGATTAAAAGCTCATTACATGGGCAGATTAGAAAGCCTAATAGAACTGAAGGATAATATCACCTAAAATTAAAAAAAAAAAAATATATATAATAAGGCATAAGAGTTAGAGTTAAAAAAACCCCGAGTCAAAATTTCACGGTTACAAAAGTGCATATAACTTAGGATAAAATAATAGACTAGATAAGAAATACAGTTTGGCTCCATGCCTTGATTGATATCAAGTTTTTGAATTAAGACTAAGTTTAGGAATGAAAAAATCAATTTTCTATAACTTATAGATTACTTGAATTCTTACAATAATACTTCAAATATTTTTGCTCTTTCAAAATGTGTTTTCAAAATACTAACACTTTGCTTCTCTTTCTTTATAGATTTTGTGGGTGTAATCTACTCAAAACCCTCACGAGACAAAACTCGTCCTCTAGAAGAAATCTAGAGATTTAATGGCTTTTGCACATGCTCAGTGCAATCGCGTAACCTTCAAAAGTGGTCTAATAATCTTTTATTTAGTTTTATTATTTTGCTCGAGGACGAGCAAAAGATAGGTGTGGGGGTGTGATTGTACACATATTTTGCATTCTTTTCATTACACTCTTATATTTATCATGTAATAAATCTACTAATTTTCTTGTCTTAAATATCTATTTTGCAGAAGGCAATCATGAAGAGAAAGAGGATTAAATCAATTAAATACTAGTTAAAATCAGATTTAACTGGATCTATTTGGTTAGTGAGGATGATCTCAGATCTAGTTAGAACAAATCAAGGAATTGGGCAAATGTTCAGCTGAAGATCAGAGCAAATCAAAAAGATAACACCAAATGAAAATCGGTAAAATTCAGACTTTTATAAATCCATTTTGGTTAGCTAAAGATCAACTGAGGATAACGTCAAATACAGAGTCCAAATTCAAAATCTAAAGGGATTAATGGATAGAGAGAAGATGAGATGAAGCAATTTTGGCTCAAATTCTAACTAGATATATTTTAATATTTGAATCATACCTCTCGCTATCGAAACTCAAATATGATGATTCAAGATGATAAAGAAAGAAGATTTAAAGGGCTACAACTCTTAAGTGATCACTATTTCTAATTCTGTCATTTGATAAGTTATATTCAGCAACCAACACGCCAACAAGCTGCAGATCATAACTGAATATCCACATGAAATCAAGTTTGGAGATAAGGAGAGGATTCAAATTCAGAAATAGCCAGCTTTTCTATCTTCATAGACCTCTACCCTCTGCATTTCTCCTATAAATACCTGTGATCTCATAGGCAAAAGAGAACAATCAAGCAGAGAGTAGAGTTAGGCTATTCCTTAGTTTGTAACTTAGGGTTTTAGTTTTCTTTTACATAATTTTTATTTTCTTTATGTAACTGAGAGGAGAGGAGATTTTCATGGAGGAATGAGAATAAGCTTGTACTGAGGGTGACACCAGTATAAGCAATTTTTTCTTTCATTATTATTTGAATCGAATCAAAGTTTTCTTTCTTTTCTATTCTTGTTTTGTTTGCTTCCCTCTTCTATATTTGTGAATCCAAATGACTCCGATAGCCTCAAAGTTGCCTTGCCCTTGCAAGTGTCATTGATGGCATATGGTGATGGATAGCCATTTCTATGGTAGTGTAGCTTGCCCCTTCATTTCATAGTGTAAATCGAGAATGGGGAAGATCCTATTTGTTATACTTCGCTCGCTTCAAACAAAGGTACATCGTCGATACGAGTCAAACGTAAGAAATCGCCGAAGAGGTAAGTAAGTTTTAGGTTTTAACTTTCTTTTCTTTAATTTTTTTTAGATTACCAATACCGCAATCTCCCAACTCTTTTATCACTCTTTTTAATTTTGTATAAATCTATTTCTATTTTCTTTACCTTCTCAATCTATCACTTTCTTTTTACTCAACTGTAACTTATTTTCTTTTCTTTTAAAAGAACTAAAAGAAGATCTTTAACCATTGATTGTAACTTAAAAGAGAGCTTACTAAAAAAGCTTCCATCGCTAGTCCCTCCTTATGGATCACGACCCGCATAGCCACTTGCCATAGCGGTAGTATTGAGTACTTGCACTACTGTTATAAAGTTCTGAAATTCTGTATTTTTGTGTGCAAGTAAAAACTCAATCAATCCTCAAGAAATATGTCAAGAAAATTCACATACCACCTCAGCCATATTAGCCTTCTCTTAGAATTCAAGGACTCTAGCACTTCCTTTAGTTATCTCTTCTTGAATTGGGCTCGCTCAGAGTTACATGACCCGTCCGAGATTGTGACACATATCTATCCAGCCTCCGACGGATTTGTGATGTATGGCTACTTCCAGAACATTTAA